>JAOCPS010000014.1:1493640-1517972 GCA_025505425.1 Graphium colonna
CTACTCGGCGCGACGCCAGATAAGCCATGCGTATAGCAGGTCGTCGACTGCCCAAGCGTCCACGCCGTGTTCACTAGGATAAACATGAATTGTGTGTGTGTATATATTATTTAGCTTTAGATTATGTTTATTCAGTGGTAAATCAATTTTTGTTTCCAATAATATTTTATTCGTCATATATGATTCCCACATATTAGAATTGAAAGTGACTGACTAGCCACCATGTATAATTATATACCACTCAATAAAGGTGTTCCTCAGGGCTCCTAACTTGTGCTACTGTTCTTTATGTAATAAACACGCAATGTTACTAGCTGTTCCTGTGGCTCGCTTGCCATTTAATTATTGCTTAGCCTTTAAGTCAGAGCGTGTAAGCGAACCCACCTGGTCGTCGTCCAGATTGTCCTGCTGCTCGTGGTCAGGCGGCGCGGGCGGTGCGGCCGGCGCGGCCGGCGAGCGCCGGGGCCCCTCGCCCGTCAGCAGCTCGTCCTCCGACGACGAGATGTCCGACCCGATCTTCTCCTCGCGCACGGGCTTGGCGACGCGCTTCTCTGCATCCTTCGCCCGCTAACATACAAGAATCCTTTTTGTGAATTTCTTTAATAAAAGGTAAATACAGCCAAATTAGAATCTATCGAGAGCACAAAGTATATGATTCGTTTTGCATTACTGTACTCAATGGCCGGAAATCTATGCAATTTCCAAACACTTCTACGAAGTAATCTGCAAATAAAATAAATCTCATTTCTAGAATAGAGAATTATATAGATGGAGCGTTGTCAGACAGAATTGTCAAAATATTAAATGCATACACTTAGATATGGTGTGTGTTGACAACTTGTACGAATGAATACTACAACTAAGAAAAACTTCTCACCCCCTTCTCATGAATAATTCCAACGAAAAAATATTTATAATCATAAATTACGTATATAAAACGTCGAATTAATATCTGAATATTATTTGAAATTTTATTTTAAACATCAATGTTACGAAAATAAAGTTATGGTCAATGCTTATAAATCACTCATAAAAAGAGGAAGATATATCGCTGTAAGAATAATTGTTAATGGATAAAAAAATATAGACCTGTAAAAACGTTTATTATGATGATATAGTGTTACCGTTAATAAATATTAAGCGCCACAATTATTGACGTTTACAAATACTTCAAGATATATAGAGTATATAGATATCCATATAATTA
The DNA here is from genome assembly GCA_025505425.1 of Graphium colonna. NCBI lineage: Eukaryota > Metazoa > Arthropoda > Insecta > Lepidoptera > Papilionidae > Graphium > Graphium colonna. The sequence goes on from JAOCPS010000014.1 coordinate 1,494,848, forward strand.
TCAAGGATTGTTGAAAAGCTTCAGGATATTTTTCTACATATTAAGTTCATGAAATGTTAATATATTTATTCATATTTATGATTATATTTATGTGTTTATTAATAGTATTTTATAATATTTATTATAAAATACAATGAATAAATACATAAATAATTTTCTATATGATACAGAGACAATTTCAAAAATCTATTCTGTCCTTCTTTTGTATTTTTGCAAGAGTCGCCAATTACTTAATATTTTGTTAATACCAATGACAACACATTTATATGAAAATAACAAAAAACCAAACACACCAATTATAATAATATTAACATTCTGAGACATACACAAGTCTTCCAAAATAAGAAGTCCTTAGAGACATCTTGCTCTAGTTTACAGAGTAAAAGATCTATAGTAATTAGTTTCTTACCCTCTCAATGGTTTCTTTCAAACATTCGAGGTAAAATTCTCTGCTTAAATAAGGGGACGGTGTATTCGACAGTGGCTCAGGGTTCAGTTCCTTTGCATTCACTGAAATTATGCTACCTCGGTCTTCACTTCCAGATCCTGTCATGTAACAAATACAAGGAGAATGTAGTAAACAATACAAAAGATCAACCACAATACCAAGAATTCTCTTGCATCAAAATCAAAATCATATAGTAATTATTTTCATAATTTTTTAAGACTTTTGGCTTTATGGATTTGATTATAAAGTCGGCATAAAATAAAGTATGCCCGACTTTTGGGGATGCGGAATGGCCATGTCTACCCTTTTCTTTTCCTATTCCTATCCTTAATCCCGACCCCATCCTATCCAATAAACCTATTATATCCGATCTCCCGGGTTGACAACGCACTCGCAGCTCTCCGGATGTTGCGTTTGTCTATGTGCGACGGGATCGCTTACCATCAGGTGAACCGTCTCCTCATTGTCTTCCTTACCATAAAAATCTGTCATAGTGATGTAGAATGCAATAGAAGCTATTTTCTATAAATCAATTTTTCGAATTTATCAAATATTTATTTATCAATATATATAATACGAAAATAATTTCTGTAGTAAATTCTACTATATAACAAATCCGGTATCTATGAAAAACATGTTTGAACTTGATACAACTTGGTACGGTTTGCCATATAAAATGTCCTTTATTTTAATTGAAATTGCTCAAACTGCGTTTATTTTAGCTATACTATATTAAATTTTATGTGAGATAATTATGTGTAATGAGACAGTGATTCACACTAATTTCTTTTAGATTTAATTACATGAAAATAAAAAAGGAAAATAGGTTTAAATAAACTCTATTCTTATTTTTTCCTATTCAACTTGATTGCTTTTCCTACATACCTTCGTCATCAGAAGGCGGCTGGTGAGCGTCTAGATCGGGTATTCTTGCAGGCAGCCTCTCATCATCCTCTTCTTCAGAGGAGATTCCAAAGGACAGGAACGGAGGGGCGAGAGCACCACCGCTGCTCGCGCCTGATAGCAGCATCGCGATCCTGGATAACCAAATACACCTTCTTAGTATGTCGGTCTAAGAATCGGTCGTCATCTATTTTTCGTACAACTAAACTATAAAGGATGGTCCAACCACAATATAATTTAAAAAACTTTTTGACAATTTTTTTTAATTTTGTGCTGCATTAAAAAATAGGTACATACAACCCTAAATTTTCACCCTTTAAACACTAACCGCTATTTTTAATAGCCTTATTAGCAAATTTACCTTTATTCCCAAACCAGCTAACTCTAATTTTATCAAAAATGTGTAGTTTGCAAAGACATGATTGGCAACAATTTAGAAACACAGTTCTTCCAGTAAATAGTTATTCGAAAACCTATCCGGTTTTTTATGAGATGAATTTGATTGTATTTTGTATTTAATTTGAAAAACATAAAAAAAATTGTGTTTCCCCTTACTTACTAAATTACTCAAATGGTGTAAGCTGGTTTGCGTTTTAGGGTATGGATATATATATAATTATATACTGAGAGAGTAAAGGCGTTCCTCAAGGCTCGCAACTTCTGCCATTGTTCTTCAGGTAATAAACACGCAATGGTTATTACCTAAGAAACGCCGTGGTTTCACTCGCAATTAAATATTGCTTGGTCTTTAAATCAGAGTGTTAACCTTAGATTTATAGCAAGTTTATTTTCACAGGAAAGTACAAAAATAGACTTCAAAATGCCTTAAAAGTGTACTTTCGAAACGATCTTCTCAGCTACTTTGATTTTAAAAACAAACTACTGATCCGATTTTTATGAAAATTTTGTTTATTTTTGTAAGTATATCCTATCTGATATAAAATGAATTATTAAAATCAGTCCAGAAGTGGCGGAGATATGTAGAAACATTCCTAAATTTTGTTTTCATTATATATTATAAAAGAAGTTTTAAAGTAGGTACATAAATGACGAGAAACACGCAAACACACACAAAAAAATAGAAACATGCTAATTGAGAACCCTCCTTTCTCCTTTTTTGAGGTCGATCATGCTTCTCCACGTTTGTTTATCATTCTTAAAAAATATTGTGCATTTTTCATTGTGGAGAAGAGAGCTTTACTCGTTGTTCTCGATTTTGTTTTCGATGCTCTAAACATATGAAAATCTTATAGAAAACAAATTGATTATTTAGTAATAGAGTAACTAGGCAATAAATTTAATATAACCTGGTGTCCAGATCGACATTCTTGGGCTCTTCAGCTGGCGGTGGTGGTTTGGGTTCAGGTGCGGCATCAGCTCCTACACCTGGCGGAGGCGGTTCCACGTTCTCCACGACCTTGGCTTCCACCGGCAACTCCTATATTAGTACATTATTTCAATTAATTAAACGTCGAAGTTAAAGCTGTTGTTCAGATAGTCCGAGTCTGGTACGCAACTCTTCGAACAAAACTATGTGTATTGTAAATTGTCTTGAAAGGTATTTAATTCTGTTTAACCATTAGATGTAATGGAAAATAAATCATTTATTATTATTATCGTGGTTCTTCGTGAAGACGGCCAAAGTTGAAGTTAAAGTTGCTTTTAAACAGTCCAAGCCTGGCAAGGTTTACGCAATACAACGGATGTCGTCGGCCTTACTTAGAATTGACTCGCTTGTCAATTCATCTATATAAAAAAGTCGTAAAGACCATAAATGATTATGGTAATTCCTTGATGGTAAATCGGAGTCTTAGATAAATTGAAATACTTTTACTATGCCTCTGTTTCATTGCGGGTTAAGCTCGCCGTGAGCTAACCGAAGCAGTGGCGTAACTAGGGTTATTATTTATGACGGGCACTAGACCATCCTGGAGCGGACACTAGACCATCATGTGATGGTCACTAGACCTTAGGCCTCCCCTCTTTATACGCCCATGAACCTAAATGTATTCAGTCATTAATTATTGTTACAGGAGCCAAACCCTATTTTTTTCTAGTATACCGAAAAAGTTCGATATCGCACAATAAAAGGAACCATTAAAAAGATCAATAAAATCAGTACTTGATGATAAAAATAAACTTCCTGTTTTATATTTAAAGTAATATTATTTTCCAATGATTTGTGCCATGGCACATCTTGACTGCATCACATTTCTTAGAGAAATACGTCAAGTAAAATAACATTTCTTTTTTTTTATACCCATTTATACACAAAAAGACGCCTCTCTCAATCTGTAATTTAATTATATATATTTGACAGACATAACATTAATTTTTGGCATATAACTTCAATATTTAACGCAGAACTTAAGTTGTTTTTTACAAAGCAACATCCAACACGAAAAAAATTTTGCTTGACATTTTTTAAAGAGAATGCTTGCATAGTTTGACATTGCGTCGTGGTTGTTTATGAGACGCTAACTGTGTATCAAGGATTTTTTGTATATTAATGTGTATACCATAATAAATCACAAATTTCAACATGCCTCGATGATTTTAGGATGCAACGTTAAATCTACACTAAAATTCTATTATTTATGAATCAATATTGCGCAAAACATGCAGTACATTTTCTCTGACGCTAATTTAATATATTGAATAATGATTCAAAGTTAAAATCAAATAAAATAAAACACCATATATATAACATTATATTAACGTCTGAGACAGTACAAATTAATAAAAGCATGGCGATTTTCCCCCTATCAATTTTCTATTTTTATAATTAAAAAAAAAATAAACATTCATCAAAATTTATTGAATACGCATAACCGTTGAAAAGCCACACCAATGACATAATGTACGACACCATAACATGCAGCGCAGAAATCGTAAAAATATCGTGTTGATAAGTATCTATCGAACTTGATTCCTGATATTTTATTATTGGATATAAAAATAACGTTGACTGGTGAGTCACTTTCGATACTTTAAAACGTTATATGTCGGGATTATATATGAAGAATAAAAATATCATTAAAAATAAATATTGATTTACCAATGAGTAAATATAATTTTAAGTTAAATATATTATTACGTAATTCATGCGCATCTGAGCGGACACGGCATGGCCGCAGTGGGATGGAAGGCGGAGGGGGGAAAGGAAGTCGACGGCCTCGCGCGTACCATCTGATCACAACCGCCACACTTCATTAGTTTATCGGAAAACTTGTGCTAAAACTATGCCCCGAATTTTGTCACATAAATATGATAATAATCGACTACAGAGTGCTCTCCTTTAAAATTGTTGGCGACACCTGTCATCTGTATATACAAAAAATCGGGATAGAATATAAATTTCCATTTAAAATATATTTAATATAGAGAGATTATGGAATCTATTATGAGCTGTTCTATCAAAGCCAATTACTTAAATTGTCTATCTGTACTTGTCAAGATACACATAAATGCAATTTTACCCTATACATTTCCAAAACTCACCATGTACCTAACACGGCGAGTTTTGGTCTAAAACATTCGATAAAACTAGCTTTCTTTTTAAATATTGTCCACTTAAATTGGTTAAGTTGAATCACAGGTCATCTTTTAGATAAATAAACTATCTAAACTTTTAACAACAATGCAATAACCGTGAATCACATACTAAAGTTGGAACATGAATTTAAAATTCCACAATGGTTTTTTAAAGATATCTAGAATTTTTAATAATGTCAAGCAATATGAATAAAACGGTTAAATTATTTCTCGCTTTGTTTGTATTTAAGCGATATAGATTTCTCATCAAGCGTACAAATCTTCCGATAACAGCGACAAATTTTATTAATTTCCAACACATTTCGTTAGCGCTCGCTCGTGTGTGTTTAAATGGCTGTACATGCACGTGTATGTGTGTGTTTGTACATCACGACAAAATATCCGTCACCCTACGAGACTTATCAACACGATATGTACAATTTCTGATGATGGGGTCAATCCGACCTTCTTAGATCTCCTGTCCTTGGCGTCGGGCGATCTCTCCTTTAGAGAGGCGGTGGCGGGCTCCTTCCACGCGGAGCCGCGGTTCTCCGGCTTAGGACATCATGTGAACGTGTATTGGCAAAGGCTATGGTTGGTGGCTATGGCATGTAGTGCGAGATGGTGCATTCCGAAATACGCTACACGCTGCTGTAGGCAGCGTGAAGAAGCAACTATGGTAATAGTACAGCGTTCCATTCCCGCCAAAAGATTGCGACAATTGACTAATTTATAAAGCAGCGCTACCGCTGCTCGTAGATTTCGCAACACTGATTACTTGTAGGGAATTTCGGAATGTGCACCATACATTGTGCAAAATGAAAACGATTTTAACTTTCCCTAACCGTAAGATTATCTTGTGACGGAAGGAAATTTTACAAATGTAAATTTGAACTGAACAAACACCCACATCTGAGCGACTTATATGCGTAACATACAATAAGTTTCTCATTTACGGTGGAGACACATATTCCATGGATCTAAATTTATAAGCCAAACCAAATGTCCGCTTTTCTTCAAATTTAAGACAAGATAAGTACAATTATGTGATTTTATAATGTTGTGTTTGTGTTTTATGTCACATTCCTTATTACATTTAGGTAATAATGAATGTGACATTAAATTTACTGATCTATGAAAGCCTCTGCAAATTTATATATTATTTATGTAGTGGTGCCAGCAACAAAAATAGGAGAGTACTAAAATTTACAAATTTAAAATATGTTATACATCAACTTTTTCTTATAAAAAGAATATTATAATATTAATTTTTTTTTTACCTAAATATTATTACCAGATATTGAAAAGATTTATTAACTGTCTCCAGGAAGACACAAGCTCAAGTACCATAGCTTTTGCCAGTTATCAAACAACAATGAGATGATTAATGTAAGATAATATTTGTAAAACGTCATGACTTTTATTTTAATATTTTATATTATTTCTGCCAGTATGGCGACACTTGTACAAAATCCGTATTTAACTTTAAGGGGCGTACTGTTTATTGTTATGATTACCATATAATCAGCTTTAAAACTTTTTGCCACTGGATGGGTAAAAATACAAAGAGAGACATACAAATAAAATATAAAATGAAAAGCTTTTTTTAAACCCATTAAAACAAACTGCTCCTATAATCAACAAACAAATATCTGGATATTTTTAAAATAATTTAATGTACAAAACATACAAATAACTTTTGTCTTATTATTAAAAGATTAAAGTTGCAAGAACCATTGAAGATTAGATTCAAAAATTATCTTTCTGTCAATCACCTATCATCTAAATTTTGGCTGGTTCATAAAAGGTATTGCCAAAATTACTATCAATTTTTTACTTAAACATAGGTCCCATAATGCTAGTCAATGACTTAGCCATTGTGCTATCCTAGTATGTAAAGGTTGGATTGATTTATTCTTTTAAATCTATAATGTCATAATGGCTCGCATACATTTCATAAAGATTTGTCTTAATGTCACCATACCACATTAAAAAATTCTATATTGATTATATGATATATGATTTTTGTTAAAAAAATAAAGGATTAAATCATAATGTTTTACAAAGAACAACAAAGTGAAAATAGCACAAACCATATTCGCATGACATGTTATATTATAGCCACAAATATTAATGTTAGTTGAAATTGTGAAACACATATGACATGAGGTGAGAGATTATGCATCTTATTTTAATACACTAATATCAAATGTTTTATTTCTTGCAATGACTACATTATCATATTTTATAATCATACTTATATATACACTTCATGAGCATCTAAAACGAATTTTAAAAATGTGAATGCAAAGAAACAAATTAAAAATTTAGTGTCATAACGCATGAAGTGTAATTTATGAAATATTTACATGAAAACTTTATATTTATAATATTTTGGTAACTGTACCCATCCAGCCATCCAAGATTTACTAAATTCTTTTTTTTTCACTATATTTACAATGAGTACATGTTCAAAATGGATATGGAAATAAAAGATGCTATGTGCTTCATTTTATGTCAATATCTGTTCAAAGACATTTTTTTTTATTAACCAAAATAATTAAATTACTTACATGAGTATGATGATGTGTTGCATGGTGTGTTTGCCTCCAATCCCACCACATACCGCTTGCACTTGGAGCTGGGCTTGCTCCATATCCATAGCTATAACTGAAAATAATAAATATTTGTATTTAATCTAAAAACAAAATATTTAAAGCTTTAACAAACAAGTGGTACAGCATAACATCATTATACAACTTCCATGGCTAGCAATGCAGATGTAGCTCTTTGACTTCATAAAGCCACACTTTTATTTGAGTGTGAAATGCCAAGGCAACATCTAATGGAACAAAAAGTTAAAACTGATTAAAAATTAGACCAGTTTGAAGATTTTATTAAATTGATGACTACCTCACATAGATCCTACAGCAATAATCCAGAAAAATTTAATACTTTTTCTAAAAATCAAATAAAGAAAATTATTTGATATTTAGAAAAACAGTATCTTTGGGTCGATGAACTGCACCAACTGATCATATGATCACTGCCGCATGGATATGATACATGCATCATGTATTTAATATATAACCAAGTACAGAGTGCTTTCCTTTAATATCTTTAGTTAGTCATCAGTCACATTTGGTTTTCATATAAACCAGTATAATAGATTACTTAATACTATTACAATGTCTAATTTAAATATATTCAAATGCAAATGACTACAATAATTACTAATTAGCTAATTCCAATGGTCTACAGATAACTGTTTCATATCTGGGTATGTGTGTGCAATTAATATGTGAAAATCGGCCTTGCATCACAAGCCATAGAGCTTATTGTTAAGGCAACATTTTTTAAAACAGTACACCAGAAATTTACACTTTCTATTGAAAACTCAGATAACACCAGATCTCGGAAAATTAGTAGATATAAACTTACCCTTGCTGATAATACGGGTCATAGGGCAACGGTCCAGTTGGAGTGTAGGGCACTTCGGTTGCATGAGTAGGTGGCAGTGCGTTTGTATGGACGTGACTACTCGTACGGCTCGCATGAGTGGGATGGCCAACTACATGGCTGGATGTATGACTCGATGTGTGACTTGAACCGTGGCTGGGTGCATTGAAAGGTGACTCGCTCGCTTCGCTGGTACTTCGCGCGTACCTTTCTCTATACCTGTTATAGAAATATTTTTTAAAAATTCATCTATCAGATGCAAGTAACAAATTCCCACTACTAATATTGTATATTCCACTTAGAGAAGTATAATCTCTTTACACAAATACTTGTATGTAAAGCAGCTAAAGGCCATTTTTGGGTGGTATGTGTAAAGGTATCAAGCACTGCTCTTTGCTCCTTAAATTGATTAAAATGACCTCATATGTAATTGGTTACAAATGTAAAGTAGCAGGTTTGAGTCCCAGGGTAATGATATACGTTTTTGTTCAGATACAATACATGCCTCTTTTTAAAGTCCAATGAGACATTTTTTGTGATTAGCAACAGCAATTTATATTCAACAAACAGAATCATAAAAAAAATATTAGAATATAACCCTTACATACATATCATGTAAAAGTATTTAAAAAAATCACAAATTGTTTTTTAAATACTCCTTTTAACCAACAACAAACATATCATTACTATGTAGTTTTTTAAGTATTACTTTTAAGTAGTATAAATAAAAATGTATTAGAAAAGTATAATATGATTTTATGTTACCTTCTTTTTCTTCTACATTTCCTCTTGCAACGTTTGCTTGTGAAATTGAATGAATGTTAGTAATTAAATTGATGTAATTTTTTTGTTACAAAGAAAACTGTATATGTTATAACCAAATTAAAATACCTTACACCCTTCTTATATATTGAAGCACAATTTATAGGGGTTGATCTTGGATTGTCTAGAACACATTTTGATTACATTAGATTTTGTCTAGAGCTTAAAGTGACAAATATGGGTCAAGCACTCAGTCAATTAACTTGCGCATATTGATATGATCCCAAATTGTCCAGACATTCAGGTAGAACATTTATTCTTTTCCTATTGGCCATATATGAGTCATAGAAAAAAAATATGATAATTTTTATGTCATAATAATAAGAGCAATTTTGTGATTCCGTCATCTGGCTGAAAAAATTGCAAAATGAACATATCACAATTATTATTTTAAAGAAATAAAAAATGTCTGGTACAACGGGTTCAGATATATTTTTGTATTTATTTTATTTATCATTATTTTATTCTTTATTACAAAACCTTAAAAACTAAATATTACAATGGGCGGACTTAATGGCTTGTGGCATTCTCTACCAGTCAACCCTGGGCGTGGTAGAAAAAAAAAGTGGACAAGGTGTAATCATTAAACAAAGTGAGGGGTTCGTTTTGAAGGTATCCAAAGAGGAATGAGTGCAGTGCATACATAACAGTGAGTAAATAATATATATAAATGACCAAAATATTTTCTTAAAAACGCAAAACTTATGTGTGTAAAAACATATCCGGATTAAGAAAAAACTATGAAAAAGCCGTAACGGATTTTAAAATTAAATATCCATCGGTTGGTGTGCAATTTGATGTGCAATGTGCGTCTGTGCGAGAGAATCTACGCAAGACACGACTCACGTACTTGAATGTGTTGAAAACAGAATTTGCGACATCTGTCGAAGTTTCCATACCAGAAATGATTAAAAAAGATTTTCTTGTTAGTAAATATGAGCATTTCACAATTAGCAGCGTTCACTCAACGGACGCTGTTCGTAGAGGCAACATCCTGAGGATGCTCCGGTGTCTGGGCGAAACGTGCGTCGAGTGTGAGGATAACAACCTGCTTGCTGGTGTGGAATTCTGCATGGTCCTGCTAATATTAGTGCTTGGTGGTGGTTTTGTCTGCACGATCATGCTGCATACGAGACTATTTTCTTGCAGGGTTTTTTTCGCGGAATATTGCTAATAAAATGGTCTAATAGAATAAAATTTAGCCAAATTCTGTTCTAGACAATCCAAGACCAACCCATTTTATAATGCTTGTATATTATATGTAGAATTAATTAAAATTTTGTTAAATATTATTATATTTTGTTAAAAATCACATTCAAATTCCCATTTAAAATATTAGTTAGTAGTATTTGCAATAAAACAAATTAGAACTAATATAAAGTTAATTTGTAAGTAAGCATTCAAGTAACAGAGAAAGGAACATATTTTTACCGATCTCTATCCCTATCCCTGTCCCGGTCTCTATCTCCGTCCCTCTCGCGCTCGCTGCGACTACGGTGCCGATGCCTGTACTCGCGCTCCTCGTCAGACCAACGCGCGTTACTGTCACTGTGCTCGTCTTTATACCGTGAATACTCCTATACATTAAATTATCTTGATCAAAACTCACATATTAATAACTTATTAATAGTATAACTAAATATAAATATTAATAGTATAACTAAAAAATATGGATTATTAATAAAGTATATCTTGTGCCTCTGGTATGTTCCAGTACAAGTGTCATACCTAAACATCTTCTGCATTAATTTCCATATTTATCACCATGCAAAAAGCCAAATTGGTCGGAAGTTCTTACACTGAGTAGAGATATCAAAATGATTTTCACTTGGCCTAGGGCCGTGGTTTCGATATTTTAAGTTTTGAAAAAAAAAATTATAAATAATAATATTCTCTATGCCGAATTTCGGCCTAACTGACCAATCTATACAGAGAGATTTTCTAAGAAATACTCTCATAATCCAATTGAATGGACATATAATCAGGCAATGAATGGCAAAACCTCAATATTATAACATACATATAAAGAACAATCCCAAAAATTGGTACCAAAAAGCCTCATATATCAATATTGAGATTTAAGTAATTATTTTGATAATTACTTACAACATTATTATTTATATTTCATGGACTTGATTTTTGAACAGGGAATTTAACTAAAGTTTAACAGTATGAATTTTGTTTCCACAATTGGTCAATATCAAAATAGATATACAGAATGTGATAGAAACTATTTTTGATGAATTAATTTTTATATTTTATTGGATATCTCCAAAACGCGGGTTTTCTTTATGAAAAAGACTTCTGTAGGTGTGAATATAATAAGTCTAGTTTCAATAACAAATTTAATATAAGCGCATTCATTATTAATTTGATGTAAGCTCATTCATTTCCAACTACTGTCAATCTACTGCCAAAGATTAGGGCATGATTGTTTTATTTGGATGAACTGGAAGTTATTTTCCAAGCTTATAGCATATTCCACTGTTGGCCACTGGTGGACATAGAGACTCTTTTGTATATCTATATATAGGATATCAACATAAATAGCCTTATATATACCTAAAAAAATGGAACTTCCCAATTGAGAACCTGAGTAGGTTCTCAATTGGAATGATCCATTTTTTGAAGTTGGTTAAAAAGAATTTGAATAATATATTTTTTCCTTTGTTTCATATACATTTACTTCAGTAATAAACATGGATAGAATAAATATTTAGAAATAGCTAAAATATTTGTAATGTGGAATGAATGTTCAATTTTCAACCCTTTGACCACTAATGATTCCAGTCCAAATCATTAAATTAAAAATTAAAAAAACCATAAAAATAAGTTAACAATTAGTTAAAGAATTGCACCCATGTAACGTGAAGTTTCATAAAAAATTTCATAAACAACATATTTGTATATCACTACAAACAAAGAAAATTGTGATTGAAGCACAAAATTAGTAGCTTATTATATAAATATAACTAAGAATGTAAGCAAGTATTCCAATCAAATAATTTAATATATTATAATAGGGAGTGTCCTTGCACACAGTAAACAACATCTCTAATATCAGTGTGTCATATTAGATAATAATTTTTAATCATATTTACCTTATCTGTTAATTTCGTCTCCTCTAGTTTCTTGCTGAGAAGCTCACCTTTGGATGAGCGAATGTCATCTCCAACACATGACTTTCCAGTTGATGGCAGTGGTTTCCTTTCCATTGTCTTATCCTCAAACATTTCTTGGCATTTTTTGCCAAAGGGGTCAAAAAAGACATCTAGCACCTGCAAAATTAATTTATTACAAATACAATTAATTGTATAAATCTCTAGCCTATTTACGTTTTTATAATGGAGTATTCCCATAATCAGCGTCAGACATCTTAATTGTGTCACAGTTTTCCTATACTAGTATTACTTGTTCTTATTTATAAAATTTCATCAGTTTGTGGGCGCTTGCCTTGAATTCTGTGTACTTGTAATGAAATTGCTATTCTATTTCTTTTGCTTTTTATGTTGCAATTTAAGTGCTGATTTATCACATGCTCTGATGATGAAGGAAAACATGATAAGGAAACCTGTATATCTAAGGAATATTGTTCTAATATATGGGAAACCTGCCAATCCACACTCGGGCCATATAGTAGACTATGCCCTAAACCCTCTTTCTGTAGGAAGTTTAGCCCAGCAATGGGATATTTTAAACATATGTCATTAGTTTACTTTTTTTGTAATAGACAGTATAAATACTTCATTTTTGCTTAAAAATTAATAACTATTATTTATTGTAATAATTTCTTATAAATTTAAAATATATTTTATTCAGACAAAAAAAGCATTCGGCATGTAGTAATAACTAATATAAAAAGGTTTAAAACCAACAATCAAACAGTGGTGTAACTAATGAAAATAATATGATATAACTATTGCAGCATGTGAATTCACTTCATTTCTTAGAAATTGGTAGGTAAATATTTAGCAAGTGAATGTTAGGTAGGAATATACTTATACATTCTTTCCATAAAAAATACAAATTAGAGAATAGATTTTTGGTTAGTTACAGGGATAAAAAGAAACATTAACACAAAGTATTAAAAACAGACATTTGGACTCTACAAATGTTCTATTGTTTAGGATACTTGATATTGGTATGTGTATTTTATTGGTAATTTAATCTAGTAAATTTCATTGTGAAATAGTTTATATGTATTATAATATCTTTGGCAATGCTTGGTTTTTAAGAAAAAAAATATAAACTTTGTAATTTGTATAAAAAGCCACATTTTTGACAATGAATCGCGACGTCTGTAAATATTATATATAGGAAATATTTTCAATTTTCTATATCATTGATTTACCGCATATATGGATTTTTAAAGCACAAGATTTTTGTGTAAAAATCAAAAAAGTGTACCTAACCTTGAAGTCATCATTTCGAGGTGGATGGAGATCGCCATCCACTTCAAACCTATTTTTTAGCTTTTGGGGTCTAATTTGGTACAAAAATATTTAGTTTCATACAAAATCTGTACATGGGTCTTATCCATTACTGTTTTCTATCAAATAATTTTTTTTACATTGAAATTCCTTATGCAGCCAATATACATTATTTTCATGTATTTCAATCAACATTTTAAAAGTGAATATCTCTTAAACTATAAATTTTCACAAGTTGAAATTTTAGGAGTAGACAGACTAACAAAAATAAGGACTATTAAACATAAAATTTCAACTCTCAAATCGGTTGTATAGATTGTACAGGTTAGGCCGTATTTTAATTAACATTGTAAAACTTAATATTTTAAAACCTATGACTATATTAGTCTACTCATAAAATTTCAACTTGCGGAAAAAGTTGAAATTTTATGAGTAGACTAACAAAAATAAGGACCATTAAACATAAAAATTTCAACTCTCAAATTGATTGTATAGATTGTACAGGTTAGCCAAAATTATTAGTATATATGTATATTTCTTTAATTACGATTTTATTTTTGATTCTCACTTCCCTGGCATCCTCTTTCGTCAGCTTGTCTAATTACTAAATGATTAATTTTTACTTAATATGACAACAATAATAAAACTAAATAATTCTTAAATCAAAATACTAAAAATAAATAGCTCTAAAATCAAAATGCACTATTTAATACTTCTTTAAACCAAATTAAAGAACATACTTGTAGGTGGTGGCATAAACAATGTTTCAATTAATAAAAATATCAAATAATTACATACCTGACCCATTACTGATTTTCCATTATATTTTTCTATACACAACTTCGAATATTTTACGTCTTGAAAAACAATTCTAGCAAAGCCCAAATGTCTCTGTGTAACGGGATGGTAAAATATAGTAAGTTCCTCTTGAGGCCCTACTTTATTCATCATTTCTGACAAAAACGCCTTATCAATGTTGTCATTCAAATTTCCAATAGAAATCTCTAACTGAGGAGGAGTTCCCACGTAATTCTTGTCTATCCTAAACCTGTAAACAAATCAATGATTTAAATTTCCCGCTGAAGGATTAATGTCATGTTGAGTTGTGTTGGCAGCACTGTCTGTTAAGTATAATAAAAACAAAGAAAATTATAACCAAAATTTTACAAATATGTTTTAATTGTTGCTTTTTAAGAAAGAAATTGGGAACTATTAAAGCCTGTAACAAATTATATGGTCAAAACAATATTTATATCATAACATAACCTATTCAATAACGTAATCATATCATTTGACAACATTAAGCAAATATGTTATTTTTACACTAATATGTTAAATTAAACCAAATATTTTTAGATAATCGGTTAAATAATACTATTTTCATCTCGTTTAACATAATTAATTTACATTAATACTTTTGTAAGTCATTTATTTTTATGTTGTCTTCCAGTACAATTGTACAATCTGGGAGAATCTGAATTGAAAGAAAATACCTAGGGACTGGTAAATCTGCTGGTTCTAACTTATTCCATATTCTCGATAGTTGTGACCTAGGGTCCCTGCAATGAACTGGTGGATAAGATGCATCTCCAGGCACACAACCATCATATCTGTACAATTTTGTTGCTCCTTTTACAAGGCACGGATCCATGAGCAATTTATAGTTTTTAGGTGCTTTATGAAGCACTGCATTATGACCTGGAGTTCTATGCTCCATTCCTCCATTCATTCTGAAAGAAAAAATAACATTAATATCTTTTATACATAACCTCATCAATTTGTACCAAAATTTTTAAACCAGTATAAAATCTTGAAACCTGAAATATTATGCCTATAAATAATAAAAACAAATACAAATATTTATTGATAACTAATAGAACGAACCTGAGATGTTTATAAAACAATATGTTAGAAAAACGTAATTTCTCTGTTATTTAGCGAATACTAAAGATATGACGCAATATCATCTTTTCTAATAATAAATCAAACTTTCGTATTTCAATGCACATGCTAAAAAGGAGAATATCACAGAGTTAACACGATAATATCGAATTAAAAAATATAATTCGACAGCAAGCACTCTCCATGGTGACGACCACTCGAGCTATAAGCTAGTACTACACTACTATTACTAATTACTGCATACAGAAAAAATATTTGTTTGAGGTATAATAATTATATTAAAAATACATTATGGAAATCTGCGCCTATGAGAATATTTTAAAATAAATTTAAGTACATAAACTAAAAACTTTTACAAATAACAGGACTTCTATTTGTTGACATACATTATAAAATACTTGTATAATTTCAGTACTCTGTACTGCTATCATCTTTACATTTCTTACTCTATCGGTGCGATTTGTAGATTGGCTAGCCTGGCTTTATTATTGTAAATATTATGAAAATTATAATTTATTATGAAATTATAAAAATGGTATGTAATTTAAAAACAGCTTTATTTAAAAAATATATTTCATTAATTCAGTTTCTATTAAAAATTGTCGCGTATGTGTAATCTGTCGAAATCCTACCTGCTTAATTTTTTATCTATAATATTTAAAATTTACCAGATAGTGTGTTAAAATTGCGGTTTTCTTCTATTTGATATTTGATATTTAACCACTTCGAAATGATATCCTTTTAAATAAAACATAAAATAAAAATCGGTTCATAACTTGCGGAGAAATCCGCTAACACAAACATAGAAAAAAAACATAGCCGAGTTGGGATCCTCCTTCTTTTTTGAAGTCGGTTGATAATACTATTGATTCTATAATGTTTAATAGATTCTAAATGTATGTTCTCGGTTCCATTGTCAGTAGAGAGTATGTGGTCCACACCATATTTTTTCATATTCAGCGCCTGAGAAAGGCATTGTGACCCGGTACTACGTGAGCTATCCTGGACGCTGACAACACAGCTCCAGTGTGCCCTTCTTCTCGAAACTTTTCCTAGCGCTACCGAAAGAAGGTGCTATTCTGAGATCATAATGTTAGATGATGTATTTGTGTATTTATGTCCATGTTGTGCTAGCCTGGAAGGAACTTTGCTGTTAAATATATTTGTAATAAATCATCCGTAACCTTTTAATACTCTGAATTCTTATTAAACAATAAAATAATTTGTTGAAAAGGCATTGAAGCATAAATTGAATCTCGCCTTCCGATGACCAACTAATTAAGGCTTGTAAGAAATTTTGCAACTGTTTTGTTTGAATAGTCCTCTTTTTGTTAACAGTCAAAACGCTTTAATTTCCCCTTTTCCCTTTACTTTCTTTTTTCTGAGCCTCAGAAAACCGAATAGAAATTTTATACATTTCCTAAAGTGGAAATTATTCTTTTGCTTTTAGATTAGGCGGTGCAATATTGTTTTGTGTTGTTAAGACGAAAATTCATTTTGCAAATTTCCTACCACACATACCCGCTTTCTGGGTTTTTGAGATGTCATAGCAATTCGTTTCTCTGCAGACCCTCGCTCTTCAATCTAGGAACTTGAAGATGAAGCTTATGTTACACTGCTACATCTTTTCCTACTCTCGTTAACTTTCTCCAATTGATTTTCTCTATCTATAAATAAAATTTCAAGCCTACTCACGCGTTGTACACTATTCTATATTAAAAATATCATTGACGTATAACAAAAGAGAAGGTGCTTAAAATTCGGTATCACTTTTAAAATAGATACGAAGAAAAATGGAAGGTTAAACACTACATGGGTTCAGGATATCGATTACAGAACAAATAATGTTTAAACTTTCATATTTTTGAAGTTAAAAATTCTTTTGGCGCACCACATACATATTTTTTTGTAGGCTATAAGTGAGGCTGGTCCGCCACGCTCTGAGGTGAATGGCTCGATCAGATTTGGGAACTCAGGACCGCCAAGTGTACCCGAGCGAGAAAAATATAATCAGTTGCTCTTAATTGCTGTGTCGCAGTGTTAATTACATTCAATTTATACATAATAATTGTTATTGGAACGAAGTTCCTCATGGGGCGATGCGGAGCTAGCAGCAAAAAAACATCCGTAACGTAAGATTTATCGTATCTAAAGTCTATATATGATGGTTATAGTGTCTAAAGTCATTACGGTTGATAACTGGTTATTTATTTATATATTTACTTTTTGGTTTATTGATTGTTTTATTCTTTAATCAATTTATTGTTTCTATTTAATTACTTTTTAATATTTTTTTTAATTTCCTCATTTGACTGCTTAAACATATTTTCTAACCAAATAAAAAAAAAGAATTATGACAATGGGAGTTAGATCAGGTAAAATTTTGCCAGAGTTTGTAATTAGTAATATGGCAACACTCTTAAATTGATAGGATTTGGTCGTATCGGATTGGGATTTGGTTGTTGCATCATCGATTTAAGGTGATTTTACTTATATATTATGTTTTTAAACTATAGAAGTTTATCTAAGTAAAAAAAATATGTTAAATAAAACTCTTAAAATGTAACTTTCTTAAGAATTTTCAGGTAAAATGACTGACAAATTGATTCCTGTAGTAAAAGCTGATGAAGAAGAAGAGGAAGAATTAGTTGACCCACAACAGCAGCTCAGGGTATAATTATTATTTATTTGATTTTACTATATAACTATTTCAACTCGTATCAACTAAACACGTCTTGCGTTAAAATTGAATAACCTCTAACCTATCATTGTATTAAATAAGGTACAAGTGGACATTCAGAATATCAATCCAATACAAAATTTTCTAAAATTGCGTTGCTAAAATGAGTGTTAAAAATCAGATATGTTTTGGTTACTATTACAGACTTATGAAACATTCTTGTTATTTATATGAAGCTAATGAAACCTACCTGATTATACTAATTATGATCTGAACCCTGCGTATTAAAATTAATAGCTGAGAATTAATCATTATTGCTCAAAAAATAGGTGTAAATATTTATATAATACAAGCTTTTGTTTAGAAAATTGATCCATAAACAAATGTATTAATTCTTACAATGTTATCTAAAGATTTGCTTTAATCTTAAATGTGATTGTATCTGATGAACGATTCTCATTTCCAATATTTACATTAAACTAATTTAAAAGGAAACAACATTCAATTAAGTAAAAGAAGCTTATTAAACTTTTACTATCAATAGCAATTTAACTTTAAAAAAGTAAATTATCCTGGTGCTATGTAATAATATAAGTTATATTCTAAAATAACTCCCTGTAATTCAAATATGCAACAAAGAAATATCCAAATTTTGAATTGGTTGTTAATGTTAATATTTATCAATTTAACTAAAATATAAGTAAATCATCCGGGTGCTATGTAATAATATGTTATATTCTAAAATAATTCCCTGTAATTCATATATACAACAACGAAATATCCAAATTTTAAATTGGTTGTTAATGTTAATATTAAAAAAAACTTGTTATAATTATATAATTTTCATTGTTTTCTTGTAGTCTTTTGTCAAAATTTAAGATTGTTATTTTAATTCATGATATTAATCTAACTATGCTATTTAATCAGTTGCGACACAATTATACATAATTTCCATTGTTTATTTTTTATTGACAATATTGCTTTTTTCCCTAGGATTTTCCGACTCAACCAAGCTCTTAATGTTCAAGACTTTTGATTCAAAGGTTTCCTTCCTTTTTTTTTTCTCCTGTAGTTATTTTTATTGTATGTATTTTTTTAGTGTAGTTAGGGTATTTACATTTTAATAATTGGTGGTATATTGAAATTATATTTTTATAAACATATTATCTTTTGCAGGATGTTTGCTCACAGAAACCAGATGCCCAGAATCTCTGGGCCAAGTATCAAGAATGCAATGACCGTGTGAATTCACGATCAAATACAGCAGAGACATGTGAAGAAGAGCTTATTGACTACATTCATGTTCTTGATAAATGTGTCAACAAAGACCTCTTCAAGCGGCTAAAGTAATAATTTATTATTAGAATTCACTTTGCTGTCAGCAACAATGTTTATTTAATTGCTTTTAAAGTTGTTTTGCAGGCAGTTTTAGTGCATAGTACAACTTAATCTTATGAAAATTGTTTGTAGTTTCATTGTTGTTGTAAATAAACTTTTAATTTAATCTATTTTTTTTTAAAATTTTATTTATTAGACACTACATAATTCTGCATTACAATTATCAGAATCTTGAGGTTACACCAAAGTGTTCTAAATTTGGAATATTTTCTTAATTGTAATATAACTCCCAATTTTTTTATATTTACAAAAACCCCCAACACATCAATGCAAAAATAAAAAAGGAGTTGATAATTTTCAAACAGTTATTTAATCATAGGTGGCATAAGCTGTTGTGTTGGACCACCTTATTGTTCAAACTATTATTTAATTCCTAACATCAATTTCATAATTTACAATAAGGAAAAATATGAATTGTGTGGATCCAAATCAAGACGCTTACACTATATTTTAATGTTGTTCCATTTATATATAAAAACTAACAAGCTCTGGTTCAAAGGGGTTATTCACTAATTTTTGATTCCTGATTATTTTTTGTACACAATTTATTATGAAATCCACCTCTAAATGTGGAAAGAACTAGTTATCATTTGTAATTTCAACCGCATGATTTTTTTACTTAACTTGAAGACCTTTTGTAGTGAGAGCAAACAATGCATAGTTTCAACAATTCAGTAATGAGTCTGAAAGTCTCCTATATATACAACATAATAAAAAATAGGGGAAGGAAAAATCTAAATACTTTTATTGTAGTAATAACTATAAACAAGTGAAAGTCAAAGAACACAGCAGTTAAGAGTAATGCCGGTCCAAGGTCAGATTAATGTTTGACCAAGATCAAATATTTGCACCCGATGCATCGTTTTATTACAGTGAGTAATAAAACGATAGACGTTGGATAGACCGCTCTGTTCGTCTTATAAAAGAGCTGGCCCTGGTTACGATAGAGCTACTGCCCTAAGAATATAGGCCCGGTTATTATGGGTCCTAAGAAGTATTGAAAATACAGTTAACATCACACTCCACCAGTGTTGTGCCAGGAAATATCGACGAAAAAGTATATTATTTCATGCATAAAGCGATATAGTATGAACTCTGTACGAACAATTTCTTTGAACAAGTTTAGATCAAAAGTTAGGAAGGTATGATGTGCTTTAGGCAAATATTCACTAACGAAACATTGGCAAGGTCCAAAGAAACCTAGCGGATACTTTGGCCGTATTGAACATTACTAGGGAAGGGTTCTTGTCCTTAATTGCTTCCGCTCTTTCTTCAGTCAAATAATATGGTGTTCAACGGAACGGTTGACAAACGGCTTATGAATCTTAACCCTGCCTGGAACTGCCGTCTCAGACACAATAGAAAATAATTTTTTTGCCGGTGACCCTCATGCCGTTCAATGTGACCGATATAACAACTACATTATTTCGAGTAATTTTTATAGACGTTCTGTATACACGTCTTTAATTCGAGAATGTCAACTTTTTTTGGACCAAAATATAAATCTTAACCATTCTCGGATCCCCTTGAACACATGATTTTTTATCAAAATCGATGAAGCCGTTTAGGAGTTCAGTGTACATAACACGCACACGATGTGTGTGTGTGTGTGTGTGTGTGTGTGTGCGTGCGTGCGTGCGTGCGTGTGTTTGTGTGTAAAGATTTTCAAAATTTAACACTGATGTTCGTTGTTTTTTTAACAGTTTCTGCGATGGTTTATTTGTAAACTACGCGGCTACCGCGTTTATTCTGGAAAAAGCGATGAGATGGTGCGTCAATCCAGGGTGGCTTCAGAGTAAAGTCTGCCATCCATAAACTTAATTTGGACGGCTCGGCTTTACTAATTTTTTTAATCATGTTTCTATCTTGGTGAAGTGCTGCGTAGAAGAGCAACACTCTCGTTGATCAGATAGTTGGTTAATGCGATAGTATTTGTTGTAGTAACAGGCTCATATTTTCGAAGAGACTCGTCAATTCTTCGAACAAAATTGCTTTAGCAGGAATGAGAAGATAGTACGATAGTATAGTACGGTACACATCAGGCAGGCAACAAAATGGTTGTCACTGTTTTGGAATCATTGGCTTAGTATAGGTCCCGTTTTTCCTGACGAGGAGACTGAATGTAGGCACGGCACCCACGCTTCCCCTCGCAGGTCCTTTCGGCAAGTGATGGTTTAGAGCAGTGGTTCATTACCTTTTTTTTTGATATGTCACACTTTTAACGATTTAAAAATTAGGCGGCACACAAAACGTGTGGAGATCATTTATGAAGAATAAAAAAAAAAATTGTTTTACCGCTGACCAGTGGTTAAATTTATTTTGTGTGGGCGCTCGGGCGGTGGACGATCTAATTTGGATGTACAGCTAGCTGATCAGGCGCCGCGCCGAGAAATTTATTTATAGGAAAATTTGGGCGAAAACTATGCCCCTAATTTTAATACATAAATATGATCAGAATCGAGTACCGAGTGTGAGAGCTTTAACACCTTTAGTGACTTTCTAGTCACCTGTATGTATAATGGCAGCAGCGAGAGAGCGCACATCAGCGCCATCACAAAAGAAATTTTGGTCCCGCTGAGTTTCTGACACCCTTTTCAGGTCAGTGGCTTTCTTTCCCAACTGATGGTAGTTAGCTATAATCATAAGCAAGTGAGATCACTTCTATGCCTTGTCCCGTAATAAGACGATCAAAATGAAAACATTGGGGCTACCTGTGCAAAAATATACAATATGAATGTTAGTTTCTTATTTTACACAATAAAATTTGTTTAAAAAGTTATCACTAGTAAATTATTATTAATATAGAATAATTTGCATAATATAATTCTTAGAATAGTTTAAACAAAACGGTATCTTTAATATGGTAGATAATTTTATGATACGGGGAACACAGCCGTGGTGCGTAACATTTTATTGTTATTCGTGCATCTCTGCTATTTCCTGAACAATCTCATCATCAAAAATTCAAAGGGCATTCATTCACATTCAAAGCGTTTGTCAATTTCGTTCGTTTCGTTATTGTTATGTTCTTTGTTAATTTCGTATATAGTTAATTGGTCAATGTTTCTTGTTAAATTGTTATTAAAATTATTATTGACTTACAAACAGATTTATAGTACGTGGCCTGAGGATGTTTCAAAATTTTATATTTATACTTTTGTATATTATATGAATTATATGTAATAGAAATAATTCATATAATAGAATTTATTAATTATAAAGTTTTTTTGTAAAAGTGACCTAAGAATAAAAGGTGCAGAACATCTGCAATGTCACTTTGACAATTATTATTTTAGACATTTGTTTGTTTACATTTTGGTCGTCTAATTACGGGACAAGGTATATGTTGAGTAAAAATATTTGATTTGTGACGTATGTTTTGATAAGATGGCGAGGACGATAGGACGAGCGTCCAGCTAGTCTGAATGCACCGAGAGATGTTTCTTCTACGTTGTTCCAAGCTTCAGCTTTTACCAGCAGTAGCTTTTGCTGCTGCCGAGGGCACGGTTCGAACCGGGTAAGTACCACGACCTCACAGGACACAGGCGT
>JAOCPS010000014.1:1518072-1533017 GCA_025505425.1 Graphium colonna
ACCGCTTTTAACTTTATTTTTCCTATTCACCTGAAATGTGAACAATGACACTAACATGTGTAACATCGTGTTTGCCCATGTCTATCCTTTTCTTTTCCCTTCCAAATCCTTAATCTAGACCC
The DNA here is from genome assembly GCA_025505425.1 of Graphium colonna. Classification (NCBI taxonomy): domain Eukaryota; kingdom Metazoa; phylum Arthropoda; class Insecta; order Lepidoptera; family Papilionidae; genus Graphium; species Graphium colonna. The sequence goes on from JAOCPS010000014.1 coordinate 1,518,195, forward strand.
CATCCTATCTAATAAACCTATTCTATCTAATTTCCCACGTTGACAACGCACTCGTGACACTTCAGATGTTGCGTCTGTCTATGGACGGGACCACTTACCATCAGGTGAACCGTCTGCTCGTTTGTTTTCCTTTCCTTAAAATTAACTGTCTTCGTATAGTTAGGTATTAATATAAATTGATTAACATCAGATATCGTTCTCGAATACGGTTAATTTATTAAATTAAATAATTACCGTCGTGCCCCACTGGATGTAAACCAGTATAGTATTTATTTGACAAAACGAATGTCGTTGATTTAAAATCACAGGAAAATATTTATAATGCGTGGTTACGTGTGATTAAAGTAATACGGAATGATCTCCAGATTGTCTGAAAAATAAGATGATCCATGTCGAACAGGTTAGGTTAGGAGATAAGCTCATCTTATTCACATCGCAAATTTCAATCTCTTCGAGATAAGTAAGGGAACGAAGGGAAATTGCAACTGCTTCTGCAAGTTCGAGTAAACTAGTCATTTCAAATTTGGTGTATTGAGTAGAAATGAATCAAAATTGCACAAAGAACTCATGTATAGATAATGTAATAAAATAATAAAACTTTATTTTCTTGTAACTCTATTTACATTTTCGAATATGTTTTACCCCTACACTAGTCAATGCCTATCCTATGGGGAATAGAAAAGGGACATAATGTATGAAATAAGTTTTAGGCATATTGTTAAGGATATTGGCAGATGTATCTTTAACAAAATACATATCGTGTGTGTGTTTTACGACGTAAACATTTAGTGGTGAAAAGGAAAATCCTCCGTAAGATCCTGGGTTCAGTACAAGGGCAGGATGGAAGTTAGAGTCCGAAAGAACGCTGAAACTTAAGAACTAGTGGCTGAACCAAATATCCTCAGAGAAATAAAACCAATCATGTTTTTTCTATTGCCAATGACTTTTGACATTGTTGTTCACGTGAAAGTTCCTAGCATACGGCTAGCTAAAGTATATTTACCATAAATAGCATATAATTTCATTCTCGGTCTTTTAAGTCATTCTTAAAATCACAGTCGAATTAAGTAAATTCTTTGTAGTGTCACTGTTAAAGGTTTGCTTTGCACCCTATACCACAGTCAACAAAATTCTTTGGAGTGTCACTGTTAAAGGTTTGCTTTGCCCCCTATACCACAGTCAAGAAAATTCTTTGGAGTGTCACTGTTAAAGGTTTGCTTTGCACACTATACCATAGTCAAGAAAATTCTTTGTAGTGTCACTGTTAAAGGTTTGCTTTGCCCCCTATACCACAGTCAAGAAAATTCTTTGGAGTGTCACTGTTAAAGGTCTGCTTTGCACCCTATACCACAGTCAAGAAAATTCTTTGTAGTGTCACTGTTAAAGGTTTGCTTTGCACCCTATACCACAGTCAAGAAAATTCTTTGGAGTGTCACTGTTAAAGGTTTGCTTTGCACCCTATACCACAGTCAAGAAAATTCTTTGTAGTGTCACTGTTATAGGTTTGCTTTGCACCCTATACCATAGTGAAGAATGCTGTATTGTCTTTGTAAAACGATTTCAACCTCTCAGTATATACTTGTACTATGCAGAGCTTCATCGTGACAACTCGAGTAAGTGGAAAGTTCAAATTTACAAGGGCTAAAGGCTCCATGTTATACTGTATTGAGTTCCGGTTAATTATTCTTAAGAGCTTAGTCGTATAAAGACCACATTAGTTTACAGGATATTCTACAAGGTTATATACGTTGCAGGTAATAATAGTTCTTAAAGGAATCGCCGTATACAAATCTGTATACAGATGACAGGATTGGTTGAAGGCTTTCACTGCATTTTTATACGACTTCAGCAAAATCAAAAGCGTTATGGCTTTAAGACGGATGTATGTAGCTATAAAATATTTACAAAAAGGGTTAACGCCAAAGTTATGAAGACATGTACGAGATTTTGGAGGAATCTGTTCCATCATACGCGACTGTCAAAAGATGGGTAGCGAATTTCAAACGTGGCAGAGAAGCAGTGCAAGATGAACCTATGAGTGGTAGGCCGCCGACGGCTAACACAGACGAAAATCTCAATAAAATATTAGACCTGATTATAAATGACAGGAGATTGACGATTGCAGAGATAACAGAAGTAATAGGCATTTCCTATGAACGAGCACAGAACATAATTTTCAACGATCTCTGCCAGATGGGTACCTAGACTGCTTTCAACCGAAAACAAACGCACCTGCCAAACATTATCTCAGGATTGTTTGTATTATAAGAAGCGACGCTTACTGATAATAGGCTATGTGATGTGATACTCAGTTAATTGTGACGCCCTCCAGGGAGCTAAAGTCATAAATATAAAACTGGTTTGTAAAATGCCTATGTATGAAATCATGGACTTATTTTAGTTAATTTTAAACGAGTGATGATGTAACATATTCATGTATAAGTTTTTTTGGACTTCTAGTATGTATACAATTAAATTTAAAAGCTTACTCACATTGGCGTGGTTCTCGACGAGGCATAAGAAGACGACGTCCTCACGCATCAGCCGCACAGCGCCGTGCAGCGGCTGCGCGGTCTTGCTCTTCAGCATGCGGTACAGCAACGCCGAGGACATATGCGCGAAGTCGTCACCTAAATGTTACAGTAATACTTTTTGTAAGTAAAGGGGCCGTCCATAAATTACATCACACTTTTAGGGATAGGAAAGAGTGTGACGTGGTGCATCCTACAAGAGAAAAGTGCTAACCCAAATAATACTCCTGGACACGACATATTCTTGAGCTTTTCGTCGGTTAAGGGGTTATCCACAAATTATGTATCATTTATGGGGGAGGCTGAAGGCCAAGAGTGCGACATTGTGTAACCTACAAGGGTATTTTGCCTAACTAAATGGTATAAATCAGTGTCAAATGTGACAAGTGGGGATGGAGGAGTCCAAGAATTAAGAAATTTCTTTATCACTATTAATGGATGGCCCCAGACTTACAATTCTTTTTAAAATGCAGCTTTAAATTTAAAATCTAAGCGTTATATTAAAATGGGAAACATAAATAATACATATACAAATACCCTTATGCTATAATATATAATAAAAGTACTAAATAAAGTCTTCCTGACATAATTTCGGTGTCGGCCGCCAATTTTCCCAGAGATCAACCAACTGCGCAGAAGATATTATAGTGCACAAGTGTACGCGCAGACACAGATGCACTTTCTGTTCCTTAACTCTCAAAGCCCGATGAGACGGATATTCGATACGACCGGAGAGAGATCAGGCACAGGACCGATTTTTCGGGTGATCATCCCGCATTGCCCTAATCCAACCAAGAAACAACAACACCGATTCAAACCCTCTACCTCCGTTTACAAAGCAAAGGCATATACCACTAGGGTACGGAGGCGGTTATTACATAATATATACTAATAACTACACGAAGAGCTATTTGTCATAAAAATACTTGCCCTAGGTTGGAATTGAACCCAAGACCTACGAGAGCACTGTGGCAATCCACTAAAACCACTTTTTTGCAGACAAAGAAATTAAATTACAATGTTTGTCTATTATTAAATAATCGGTGCCTTTATTGTATATGCTTTACCTAACAGATTATGTGTTTGAATCACTAGGAAGACTAGAATTAAGGCAATTCATGCATAGAGTAGGCATATAAATAGTCCGCGCCTGATATCATTCTTGACGTGTCGCAAATCCGTCACGTCCGCTATAGTAAAAAATTAAAGTATATTTGACATTTTTCACTAGATAAATTAAAAATATAATGAACTAGCTGACCTGACAGACGTTGTCCTGTACACAGGTTAATTCGAAAGTTTCAACTGTTTTTGGAACAAATTGTCAATCTACACAATTCTCAATACTTTTTGCACACACACAAGAATTTTTATTAGCATGGGTCCAGCCGTTTAGGAGAGGTTCAATGACATTTTTGGTGAAATATAATGTTAATTACGCATATTTCATCTCTAATCATGTATTTGTTTATAGTATGAACTATTCTTTCTTGGAGAAATCATAATCTCGACACTCATAATGCTCATTTATATGGATTCTTCACTTCACATACCCCATTCAAAAGACAAATATTTTACAGAATTGCATACTATTTTCATTTTGTGATATGATAATATATAAAACATTGTGTTATGCTATAAGTAGATTCACTTTCACTTAGTAATATTAAATTATTGACTGAAACCCTATGTTTAACATAAGACAAACTATTTGAATTATCAAAACAAAAAAAAAATGTTTTGTTTTGATAATTTTTCTACATGTCTAACCATCCTTGCTTGCTGAATTATTGGATTTCAATGGTTAATTTATAGTTACTGAAGATTACTTAGTGATCTTATAAGTAGTGATTGGTGGAGTCACCTACGAGACTAAAGGTAAGCACTCGGTACTCAATTGACATCATTTTTATGTAATAAAATTAGGGGCATAGCTTTGGCCAGAATTTTTCAATAAATGAATAAAGCTTGACTCCCCTCCGCCTTCCGACTGGCTCCGACCATGCCGTGTCCGATCAGATGAGCATGAATTACATAATTATTTTTTTAACTTTAGATTGGTGTCAATCAGTGGGAAATCAAAATTCATTTTTAATAATATTTTTATTCTTTATATGCGAGTCTGACATATAACATCTAAAAGTCTAAAAGCAATGAAAGTGACTCTTCAATCACCACATATAAAATGAAAAATGTTATTTTGTGAGTAGCTTTAAATCTGTAAATAAAATAAAAGTTAGAGTACCTTGATCATACAATCCGGGGCAAAAATATGAATAATTACAATTTGGGATACAGGGACAAAAAATCCAGGAAGAAGATGTAAATCTTGGCTTAAAAAATCTGCGCCAGTGGTATCAAAGAGCACACATTTCCTATTTAGAGCTGCAGTGTCAAACATTCAATATGCCATGATGTTCGCCAACCTAGGAGATGGCACCCAAAGAAAAAGAAGTGAATAAAATCCTGTGTTTACCTAAACTTTGCCAAATTTAGTACTTTTAGAAATAATAGCTTACTATTCTATTTACAGAATCAATAATATTGCATCAATTATTTTTTAAATTGAACTCATGAATATAGGTGATATGTCATGCATTCTAAAAATAACTATCCATTTAGCTTGTGTATGCATTGCTATTTTGATAACAATAAATACTGATCCTGTGGTTGCATCCTGTAAGGCCATTTTAATCAAATTTCTGAAAATGAGTATTCCTCATATGAAATTATGAAAACAAAATGATTAAATAAGATAAAATAAAAAATAAATAAAATAAAATAATTAAATAGTTTTTTCTATATCATTATTTATGGTTAAATAACTTTTTTAACATTTTCCAGTAAGAAATTGAAATCGGGAACAATGTTTGAATCAAAACATATTTTTAATCAGCTTTGACATTCATAGAATTAATAAAAAGGAAAATAATTATATCAAAGGCGGTAGAATATAACACCTTTCATACAGCTCATGCTGCACTTCCACGCTGCACTAGCCCAGCGAAGTACCACTACCCTCAAAAAAGACAGTATTAAATAAAGTATGCAAGGCTTTTTGGGTCGCTGAATAGCCATTGTAATCCTCTTCTTTCCCAATCCTTTCCCGTTAAATCTTTGATATACTTCTTACCCATCCTAATCATAGTCAAATTCAAGCTGGCAACACAGATGCAATTTTTTGGATATTATGTGTCCATGGATCATTTAACATCAAATGAGATATCTGCTTGTTTGTCATCATTCCCATAAAAAATTAGATAGTAACACAAAGAGGAAGAAGTGTTAATAAAAGCATTGGTAAATTGTTTCTCATAAAGAACAAAACCTCAATGTTAAAAAAATATCTGCCAAAATAGTATCAACTCAATTGCAACAATTTATACATATTTATCAATAAATATCTATTTTCAGCTGAAAGTAGTTAAATTTGTCATAAATAAATATTGTGCCAAATTTTCTAATTAACATACAATTAAATTCAAACTCCCTTTTTTTTCATATTTATCAAGCCCAAATTTACAAAAACTATATAGCTATGAGGAAAACAACATTATCTATGGGTCATATAAACATTTTACTACTTCAGAACTAGATATGTTTGAACACATAGCTTAGCAACTGTACTAAAACATGTCACCCAAAAGAAGAATGTTGCTTACCAGTGAGATCATCCCAATGTGTAGATATCAATCCCGAGCAATGTTCCTTCAGAGCAGTTGCACCAATCTCATCAGCAGCCGAATAAAACTTCACACATGTCCTAGAAAGCCAAAATAATGGTTCATTAATTATTAAAATACTATTAAGGAATCTTAGAAATTTTAATATCAAGAGAAGATTGTCGATATCTGAAAAGATCTCTTCTCTCAAGAGAGTGAGCTAATTTGTAAATTATCAGCTTCAGAAATGCTGGCATTCACATTCAAACCAGAGTATTAAGAATGACATTTATTTCCTATTTATTGCACAAAAATTGTTTATATGATCGTTAATGTGTTCATATCACGTTTTAATATTATCATTATTTTATAATATTAAAATCATTTAAGCTTTGTTTATTTGTGAATATGAATTATTTTCTAACATTATTTTTAATTCTAAAGTAGCATGTATAAAAAATTTAATTATATTTAAACTAATATGTACAATGTGTACAATTATAAGTAATAATTACAATCATAGTTTACAGTCTCACTTACCTCACTCCTACTGAGGCAATGAGAGCCTGTTCACATTTACCAACAAGTCCATAAAGTTTAAAGTTTGCAGCACATTTCATTAAGCTTAAAGCAAAAGCATCTCCTCTAGATAGGTCTACAACATCTGTATAAAGCCACTTAAGGAGTGCTGAACCCACATCGTCTGGCAAATTGGACCAATCTGAAACATTGTGATAAATTTTTGTTGCTAAAGTTTCTATATTAAATTATTATTAAACTTAAGCTATACCATTGAAATTTAAAATCATTCTTAAATAAGAACTTTAAATTAATCTAATGTGCGATTTACCTAAAATATCTAGTTATTATTGATAACTATAACATATTCATATTTTTCTTATCTCATAACCATTCTAAAGCCTAACATTTTCTTATACATACATTATGAGTTACATGAACATAAATAATGTGTGTCTAGTAAGATAAGAATAGTGACTAAACCCTTTGTTTTAGTTATTTTTAAAAAGTTTTTTTTCTTATAAGTTTTAACTGAATTTTGTTTAAAATGTAATATTAAAGATAAAACATGGTGAAAATCACCAAATTATACCTTCAATTAAAACATGGTAAAAATTACCAAATTTTCCTTACACACAAATTTTGATAAGATAGTAATGTACTTTACCCAATTCTGTAAGATTCTTAATAGCTGCTTCATTCCAGTCATCTGAGCGAGCATTCAAAACAAACTTATGGGCCGGGACAGACTTGCTCTGTAGTTTAATACTTATATCCGAATAAGTTTCTCTGCCATATAAAGTGGACACAGTCATGAGTAACCGGGCGACAAAACTTGTTTCACTAAGATCTCCTGCTGAAGCTGCAGCCAGAGTATACTTTCTTTCGACTTCCGCACAATGGATCTGAAGTTTGCTATATTCTTCTTTTAATAGGGCTAAATGTTGTTGAAGTTTTGTTACTTCACTGGACGCTAAATAAAAACAAATAAATTAGTTTTCCGCAAAATTATCAACACCGCCCACTGTGAAGAAGCACAATAATACATTTGATTTCTAAATATTTACCCATGATGCAGTCTCGGGTGCCTCACTATTATTTAAACTGCTTAATGTATCTATTATTTTTTAAAAGAAAAAGAAAATATTAGAAGATACAATAAACGGAAAATGACAATTAAGCTAACCATAGATTTTGATTTTGATAGACATTAGAGATAAAAATATTAGTGATGTGAAATTATATTATGTGTTTATGACACAATCCGAAATTTCCTGCATGCAACAGTAACAATTTTTTAAAAAAAAATGGTACTGTGGTGTAGAGGAAAGTCTTATACGTGCAAATTTTTTATACGGTATGGCAGGAAAAAAATCAATTGAGTACTAACATTTGAATTAAAAAGATATTAAATATGATATCTCTCCGGGAAAGAAACAATAGCTGCATAAATCATTTTTTAACGAAATTTTAAATAAATCTTATATGAATAACCTGTAAAACTCAATTTTACAGTTATGTAGGATTTTAAAACACAAACGTCAAGTGCAAACATATGTCATAAATATTTATTTTTTTACGATAGATGTCTCTGCGTCACCGAAATCTATTTTCAAGATAACCTTCAAGTGATTTTGTCAAATGAATTGATAACAAGCTCGTATCACCCGCTTCGGACCAGTCAAAAAGTTTCATTACCTTTACCGATTCTGTTTTGCAATCAGAATGAATTCATTAAATAGAATTATAAATATAAGTTTAACAATCCCTAAGAATTCAAGGTAAACTAATGTTTGGACTACGTTATATAGTTGTTGAAGTCCAATTTTAATTTTGAGTTTTTGTTTTATTTATTTTCAGGTTGATTTCCACAACAAGTGCTTATTTAAACGCTGACGATGGATGGTTTTCGAAGTTACTGGTTCGAAGGATAGAGCCAACAAAAGAGTCCCACAGTCGTATGCTTAGTGACAAGGAAATTGTATATGCTCTCCATACGCATAATATTCGGCCGGACTCGGTGGATAAATATTTGAAAAACTAGTATGTTTGAAAATTCATATGTTGTAAGTTACGAACTATAAGTGACAGCCGCCAAAATGTTTTGTGATTATGCAACAATCCCCAAATAGAATGTATAAAATTATTCTCACTTGTCAACATACAAAGTCGTCGCAAAACTTTATCAGTCAACAAACCCTGACCTTTTAGACTATCTGATTAAAGTATAAGGGTTTGGATATTTAACACATAATATTGATTACAAATGGTACTTTGATAAAAATGATAATTGTGAATCATTTAAAATACTATTTCTTATTCACAGTAAAACATCGGTTGATTTTGTGACGTCAAGAAAGGCAGAATTGGGATGTGAGCTAGTGGGATCATGGACTGTGTCTGTAGGTGATATGGACCAAGCACTGCACCTGTGGCGCTATGTTGGTGGCTTTGAGAAAATTGACAAAGCTAAAATTTTATTTAGAGAAAATCCTGTGAGTTATCATGACAACTATAGCAATTATTTATTATTATAATTATTATTTTGGGTGTGCTATGTTTACTAACAAATCTTTGCCTAGCTGCTAAGAAATGAGTGTATTTTCTACAGTTTCTAATTATTTAATAAACATCATATTATTTGTGTCCACAAAGTTGACAAGTGTTTAAAGATTGTCTAGAAGTTTTATAGTGAAATGTGTGGTGTATCTTTTTCAGTTTTGTGAGATCTGTGACTTCCTATAAGATATTAGATACAGGATACACTAATCATTTTGCAAATATTATATCCTTTTGGTTGGGGTTTGTTTATAGAAAAACTTTTACAAATTATCCTCTTAATTCATATCAATGTGAGCATTGAACGACAAGACTCAGTAAAGCATAGTCAAGTCAAACTAGCCAGTAAGAATATAAGGTTTAAGTAACAGACTGCATTTCTATTAATTAGAACATTTTTAGTAGTTGGTACATTGAAGCAAGTCTGAACAGGTTTTTACACAAACTAGTGTAGCAATATTTAGTTTTCATTATTGATTAAGCACTTTGGCTTTACATATAATAACCTTAATTTGCAAACCAGTCCAACCATAAAAAATTGCAATATTTTTCAATCTAAATATAAAATTGTATCAGATTCATCTCATAAAATTCATCTTTATTGACCATGGGTATATCTAGGGTTATTTTCCAGGGTGGGCCCTAGACCATCCTGGGGTTGGCACTAGACCAACTTGGGTGGGTAGTAGACCATCCTAGGTGGGCAATAGGTCATCCAGGGTGGGCACTTGAGCATCTTGGGGTTGGCACAGCCTAACTGGTCCCCCCTTTATATGCACCCATGTCTTTGACAATAGTGCAGTTAGTGGGTTTGCAAATTAAGGTACCAATATAGGAAGAGCATTCCATATACTGTGCTAAGATGAAGTCCTCCTGACCAAATGATGGCCATGGTGACTAATCTGTTCCAAGATCAGCCATCTGCACAGGAGATATTATACTGCACATGTGTATGCGCAAACACAAGTGATCTCTATGTTCCTTTACTCTTATAGTTCGATGAGAAGAATATACCATATGACTGGGTTCAAATGCAGAAACTACTTTTTTCATGTCCATCTGACGAAAGAATCATCATTATTTTCAGGCAATTGGGTGATCAGCCCTCATTGCCCTAACGCAATCAAGAAACAATAACTCAAAAGTTATTGTTCCTTCACGGGATGCAAATCCACAACCTCTTGTTTTGTAAACCACAAAGCAAGGGCCAATACAACTAGGCTAAGGAGATAAAACAAAGATATCTCCTTCTATTTAACGACATCCAGCAACAAACTACTCGAATCCATGTGTCTATGACCCCTGCTAAAAGACGTAATGTCTCTGCGTTATCGTTTATATGATGACCATACATTACAATTACAAAAAAAATGTTATAACACCCATTGGCAATCCACCACTGTGCAATTTTGCCCCGATATTTGATACCTACTATAGAAGAACGCATCAATAATGGGCTGCTAAATTTCATGAGAAAATCTTCAATCCTAACTTGGGCTTTCGCTCCAACGTGACGTCGGACCATCTTTTATAAATGTGAGACATGGGCCTGAAAAATTATTTCATTCTGGAACTTTGCTAATACGGATCATTTCTACTGCGTATCTTTGGGACTTGACCGGTCTAAACCAATACAATGTTGAGAAGACAATAAAACCGATAGATCAAGAAAACATCTGGTAGTGAGATAATGGAAAATGAAAACTAAACTCGTTTCCGTACTAACAAGAGAAACATAATTCATAAGCGTCAACTGGTATCATAAGCTTCTTGACCGACGAAGATTATATTTTGTAAAGCATATTAAAGTATTTTTGATAATGTATTTGTAATGCTATGTTATTTATGATTAAGAGATAAAAATAGATGGATGCTGAAATGAAATTTACTTTAATAAAGAGCCAATGATATTTTTTTTGGGTCTATTACATCATCTACTTCGTGTGCTACTCGCACATAAGTTTGACTATACTAGCGATGCGAGTGAGGTTTATAATTAAAGTTGCGAGTAAAACTTTTTTGTATGTATGTATAAACTATGTTAACTTTCGAAACAGTGCTCCAATTTAAATTAAATTTCGAATATATGTAGGTAATATTAGTACAAACAGTAAGTTCATTGGGCATCGAAATCTGTTCATTTGTTTTAAGGTATTTAAGGAAATGTATAAAATATCATCAAATAAAATAATGAAGAGGTCCAAGTAAACGGCGAGCTGATTTTGAATTTGTACGTAGATCAGCTCTAGACCAAAAAAGAGATGACCTTAAATCACGTCCTTCAGCTGCCGTCAATTATAACTATCGATGGTATATTGACTTGTGCTCAACGCGGACGCAGCTTCTCCGCTAAAATTGGCTGTATAAGTCACTATAGACCACTCCAAAGAGTTGAACTACCAAGCTCAAATGATAACTTGTGTCCTTAGCGATCGCTGTAGCCGAATACGGATAGGAGGTTACATTATTATTATTAAGCGGCTAGGAAGTTATTTTATTATTATTAAACTAAAAAGTAGTTAAGTAAATTAAATTATAGTTATCTCACAAAGATCTTTTCAGGAGTACCGGGCACTGGAAAAGGAGCGTGGCAACTTCGTACGATCCAGACATCTGCAGTATCTGCTCGCCTTTAGTTTTTGGCCCAACGGCGAACCTCGCGAACCAAACAATATCTACGAGATAAGATCTTATAGGTAAATAATTTGTCTTATCATTGACTCTCTATTGTTTATTATGTCATTTGTTTACTTTTATTAACATTGAGTAAGAGCAGACAGTTTACCTGACTTTAAGTGATCCGTCGCCCATGGCCGGACACCCAGCGACATCTGTAGAGTCGCGAGTGCGTTGTCAATTTGAGAAATTGGATAGAACAGGTTTATTTGATAAAATAGGGTCGGGATTAGGGATTTGAAGGGGAAAAGAAAAGGATAGGAATGGCCAACCGGCAACCGCAAAAGTACAATACTGTAAGTATTGTGCTTCTTTAGGTGGAATCTACCTTACGTACAGTGAAAAATAAAAAGGGGTGATTATTTGTATGTTATTCACAAATGCTTGCCTTTAAATTATTCAATTTGTTAATTATTTCAAGTTTTCACCAACGACCGTAGTACTGTATATATGTATATATTTATATCTCTGAGTGTAAAGGGAGCTTTTCATGGTACCATATTTGGTTTTCCAATATACAACATGCCGTAATTCTATTTGTTCTTTTTAATAACATAAGTATGATTTCGCTTACTACAAACATGTAACGAATATTTAAGTGTACCTTTCGACAAAATAAAAAGAAACTAAGACATCTCATGTCTACCATTCCTCACTGACACAATATAGTGTATCTGTATAGTAGAACTTAATTATAACTTTGTTTAGTTTGAAGCCGGGAACCATGATCGAGTGGGGCAACAACTGGGCCCGCGGCCTCTCCTACCGACGCTCGCAGAACGAAGCCTTCGCCGGCTACTTTTCGCAGATCGGCCGCCTCTACAACGTGCATCACATTTGGTGTAAGTTTTATTTATTTTATTTTAAAGGAAGATTACAAATATGTATTATACAGTAACAAAAAAAATAATAAAATCAACATGCTTAATTAACACAATCTCCTAAAATAAGCTTCTATGTGGATTTGAGGCCGTAACAATATATTCTTATGTACAAACAAAATAATATGCACTGTATACAAGCTTAACCTTACTAATTATAAGTAATATCTGTATTAATTAAACATTTGTTGATAAAATAGTGAAAAATATATAAATAAGCTGTTTAACCTATATTCTTACTTATTGAAAAAATCTGTTGCCTTAATTCTCTTTGCAATTGGGATACTGGTGCAAAACAAATCGATATCTTGTTGTAAATTGTTGAACTTACGACAAGTTCTCGTAAGAAAACAATTTTTCCTATAGCTTGTGGTCGAAGAAGGTACATATAATAATTGTGGACGCTTAAGAGTCCTAGTAGGTACTCGGAGAAGTATTTTAGACAGTAATTCCGCGTTGTTCACTTGACCGTTAGCGACGTTCATTAAATAGCTTATTTAATATAACATTTTGTATATTAATAAACTCTTAAAGCTGGTATTTTATGTCCCAAACTATATAACATACACAGATATTAAGAATGTGTAATATGTTAGGACTCGTATCATAGTACAATCTATTTCTAGTCTAGATATAATTTTTAGATATGTCACGAAGTTACTTCACATTTACGGTCGCGATCCCTTCGTGATTTCTTGGTTACAATATCTGGAACTATTGAACCGATTATGTTACCGAACTAACTCGAAAATTTTAGTTATACGACTAAGATACATTTCTTTTTTTTTACAATTTCAATTTGAATAAAAAATAACTATTACCTTTTGTACTTACATATTTTGTACTTGTCCATGAGTATCCTGGAACGTCAATCAAGTGATTTTTTTTTCTGGGAAGAAAGACAAAAAAGCAGACAGTTCACCTGATGTTAAGTGATCGATAGCCCTCGCCCATGGACCCGACATCTGTAGAGTCGCGAGTGCGTTGTCAATCTGGGAAATTGAATAGAACAGGTTTATTGGATAGGATGGGATCGGGATTAGGGATTTGAAGGAGGAAAAAAACGTAAAAAAAATAAGGTAGGAGTGGCCAACCGGCAACCGCAAAAGTCATACATACTTTACTTTATGCCGACTTTGCAAAAGGGCGATGGTACCTCCCCGGCGAGCTCAACTGTTTTCACAGCTTTTGCTGCGAAGCTACCTTGAAGATTAACAGATCATCTTAAATTGGATATGTTATATTGCTGTAATAATTGTAAACTAGGAAACAACAACACTAAATCATAGTTCATCTATTTTTTTTGGATTCGAACCTATGATCTAAGAGAAACAAACCCTTTGCAAGTAAAGCACAATTTGGTTTTACTCTTGTAGTAAGAAGTTAGGTTGGAAGTAGATCCCAAATTACTTGGGATCGATAAAGTTAAGTACAAATGTGTCAAACCGTAATAGTTATACTTATGATCCCGCCCTGCCCTGTTTGAGAATTGAGCTACTAATCAAATCGTAAGCGCAAACAGCTTTGCAACTTCGCCAATAATGATAATTTCATTATCATTATTTTAAAAGTTACGTGTAAAATCTTATTAAAATCTACTAAGCAGTTAAAGTAAATGTACATTCTGAATGTTAAAGACAGACGAAGGTAAAATATTTCTTTGTTTAGCCGGTCTTCACTTTTGACGCATACCTTTAAAGTTCACTTCAGACTTTCATCACACAAAAACAATAGACACGATGTGTCTACATCGAGTCTATTGTTTTTGTGTGATGATGATACTTTCGACCGATTTCGACTATGGCGACCACTTTGACTCTTACTTGATTCAGTGTTCATGTGCCCGGATATGGCTAATATAGCCGATTTTCATCCAATCCTCGCGCACAATAAGGGCAAGTGTCCTCTAGTGGCAAATGTCCGTGGCTTTACGCTGAACCTCAAATTCGCGGACTCGCCCCTTCACAATCTCTCGCCATTCTAGGCGCTGTGCTG
>JAOCPS010000014.1:1552534-1564280 GCA_025505425.1 Graphium colonna
CCCTTTAGGTTGCGGAGGTCAGATGCCACTCGCTCTGTGTGAAATAATTAGTTGGAGTAGAATCTGACGACAAATAAGGCTAGGAAAAAGAGAAGTGCGCTCTCTATATCGATATAAATATACATAGATAAAAAAGTAAAAAGTAAAGTAACAGCCTATTTTTTTTTAAATCGTCCCACTGCTGGGCAAAGGCGTCCTCTAGACGGAGGGGTATAGGGCATAGTCCACCAAGCGGCAAACTTCCCATATCTCAGAAATATTATTTCTTAAATATTAAGGATGCCTCAAGATGTTTTCCTTCACCGCAAAACACGTGGTAAGTCAGCACTTAAAATTGCAATTATAAAATTAGCAATTTCATTGATGCCGACGTCGGGAATTGAACTCGAGTGAGCAGAATTGAAGGCGAGCGCCCGGACACTGAGCTACCACGGCTATATCATACACTACTTTTAAATATAAGCCACTATCTCTAATTAAACTAGACAGTGAAATCAGTTTAATATTATCAGTGCTTCATTGACTTTCACTTGCGTGGGAAGATACATAACAATGAGCAGATTTCCTTAAAATGTCATTAATGAAACAGCTATATATGGTGCTTGTTCTTTCTCACGGTCGTCGCTCGCTAGTTGATGATTACATATTTGCTTGAATTTTTTTATCGTAAAAACTAGTTGGTCAATAATCATTTGCCCCTTACATATCAATACGCATTTCAGTTTTCTGTAGGTTTAATACATCGTAAAGAAATCGCGGACAGTTTTCTCGGAAAAAATACTTGAAGTGTCAGTTTTTCTTGAAGGGTACATAACAAAAATAACACTACCTAAAAAACTTAGGACGATTTCAATTAAAAGCTGTAATAAAGGGCTTAAAGGTATCGTATATACATCCATCTTGTGTAATCACTGCACAATAATATTACATCATGATGTAATATTATTGTGCAGTGATTAAACTTAAGAAGGACAATGCTCATTTTTACATGGCATACCGTACCGAGATTTTTTTCTGAGACTAGACTTATTATATTAATTCCTACAAAATTTTTGTCGTGAAGAAAACCTGAGTTTCGGAGATATTTTATAAAATCTAAACATCAATTCATAATAAAAAGGTTTTTATTGCATTATACATCTCTATGCACATTGTGTAAACGTCATATAGGTAAAGCAAAATTCATACTTTTATACTTTAATTCTTTTTTTCCTGTTCAAAAATCAAATCCAATCATTATTCGTAATAATTATTATTAAATGTTGACCTTGATGCATAAGACTTTTGGGTACCGCTTTTGGGCATTGCCACTTTATCATTACGCATATTCGATGATAAATATGAATAAAAATAATCCCTTTCGAGATTAATGTCTTCATCTTATGTGAGATTTGGACGGTAATAAGAGTCAAAGTCTTTATGGCATTGATACATATGTGAAAATTTTATCAATCAAACTTAAGTTGCCTAATAGTTAGACAAATAAACACATCTACAATTATCTCGAAAGAACGACTAATGAATGAGAGGTTATTAAAAAAAATAGTTCGTCGGTGATGAAGTTTGTACTGCTAAGGAATTAATACAATGAATAACATTTCCTTTCAAAATTTGAAACAAATACATTCCCCTTCTGACAAAGCAGTCTCATTACATGAGTATTTTTTACATACTCATACAAGTTTATTTACACAGAAAATTACAAAAACCTACTTCAAACGCCTTAAAAGTGTACTTTCGAAACATATCTTCTCCGTTATTTTGAATGTTAAAAACAAATTACTAATCCGCTTTTTATAAAAAAAAATACCACCGTACAACCACTGTGGTGTACCCTATCTGATAAAAAATAATTTTTACAAATCAGTTTACAAGTTGCGAAGGTATGTGTGAACATCCTAAATTTTGTTATTTTTGTTTAAAAAAGAAATTAATCAACCGTTTTTATTTGAAAATTTTATGTTACTATCTACAAAGAATGCTCCATAATATTTTTTTTGAAATTGGTAAAAAACGACGTTTTCCGCCGTGGAAAAACGACGGAGCTACACCGAAAAATACAAAAAAAATATCTTGTTATTTTGATTTGAAAGAAAAACCACTGAACCGATTTTCCTGAAAATTTTATGGGACCATTCGGGAAGAATACTCTATAAAATAAAAAAAGATGTTCAAAATCAGTTCATAAATGGCGGAGATATGCCCGAACGTACAAAAAAAATATAAACATACTAATTTAGAATTTCCTTTTTTGAATTCGTTAAAAATATATGTATTTTTATGTTTTATTTCGGTTAAAAAGGAAATCACAGGATAATTTAACAGCACTCGTGGTATTGCGAATTAGGGCCGTTATCGCATCGCCAGTGACATAAAAATCCGGATGACTCAAAAGCCAACTTCGCGCGGCGCCCAAGTGTGCGTACATCCTTCGTAGAAATCAATGATCTCATGTCAGTGCAAGTATTGTGATTTTTTTTATTTATTTCATTGAACGGCTATTCATTTAAAAAAGAAATAATATTAATCGCGTTGAAATCCCGCTGTTGTTATTCGCCGAATAGAAAGAAGGACTAGACTAACTAAGTCGCCTACTAATATAATGAATCCACACCGTATATTGTTATTTAGGCTTAAGAGTGAATTTTCGTAATTTTATATAAATGAATAATTTATTTCGATTTCAAAAATAAACTACTCATTTTTTTTTAATGAATATTTTATTGGACAAATACAAATTTTAAAATAACTTTATTCACATAGACGCTTACGCGTTCTTATGAAACGTCAAAATTTTACATTGGTATGGTATTAATGTTCGCGATGAAGCCGAGAGTCAGTGAGAATCTGCTGAGAATAGCGGGCGAGGAACTCTGCAGTTGCTTTTTAAAATAATGTTGGTTTACAATTATCTGTATTAGTACAAGTAAAGGACCCAGGTAACAACCATAACAAAAATTCAACCTCCTCCGGTTTTTTGAAGTAGGTTGAAAACGTGGAGACGTCACGAATCCCTGCTAAAATATTAAACGCGATAAAGTTTTTTACATAGTGATGAGCATTATTCTAACAAAACTATCAGTTATAGTTAGGGTTGGCACCCTTACTTTTTATTTATTATAAAGTATGGTACGTTTTTTATAGCAACTGTACTCTATACTTTACGAGAACAATAAAGTACGTAAAATACTTTATTTAGCATGATTTAATTTTTCTACAATTTATTGTTCATATAATGCAAAAATGCTGCTTGTAAGAAGTTTTGAATAGAAAAGAACGACACATTTTCTGTAATAGTTATTTGTTTAATGTAAAGAGAAATGTATTTTAAGCAAAATTATAAATTTAAAAATATCGTACTTTATCTTTACGCCATATACCATTTGTGACACCATTTTGGAAGTATATCATATGAGATAAAAATGGAATTTTAAAATCAGTTCTTAAATGGCTGCAATACGTGCAAAATTTCCAAATTTTGCTATTTTGATGCAAAAAACAAACCACTTTTTTATTTTAATATAAAATACAGAGGGTATTTTATATTAAAATAAAAAAAGTCACAAAATGAAATAAAAGATATTTTCAAAATCGGTTTATCATCACCGTCAATAGATACGTGCGAACATACATAGAATAAATTTTGTTATTTTGATTTAAAAAAGAAACTGCAGAACCGATTTCTCTGAAAATTTCGTGCGACCATTTCGGAAGAATACTCCATGAAATAAAAAAAATCGGTCCATAAATGATGGAGATACGCGCGAACATACATAAAAACAAAATAAAATAAACTTTAACATTATAAATATACATAAATTGTGATAAATAATATAACGGACAAAAGGGATGTCAAAAAACATCGTGACGTTAACGTAAACCGATAATGTTTGCTACTACAAAAACTACATGATGGCAATACCAGCTCATAACATTAACTCCTACCAAAAATAGCGTGACGGTGACGCTAGCTTGTAACATTTGCCCCTAATAAATGAAGGGCGACTGTGACGCTAGCCTGTAACATGTACCCTTACCGAAAACAGCGTCACGGTGACGCTGATCTACAACATTTGGCCCTATTAAAAAACCTCCAGACGTTAATGTAAACCCATGTTTGCCCTTACAAAAACTACACGCCAATGCCAGCAATGCCAACCTATAACATTTACTCTCACCAAAAACAGCGTGAACATTTGCACCTATCAAAAAACATTGTGAGGGTAATCTGTACCCACAACATTAGCCCCTACGAAAACATCATGTCTATGGCACTACCTCATAACATTTGCTCCTATCAATAACAGCGTGACAGTACCGGGGATTTCCCCTTCAATAATCATTCAACGCAGTTAAAGGCCCTTTAATAAATAATTGATATTAGGCCTTAAAATAATGAGAAGATATTACAATTTATGAACAAACAAACCCACAATGAGGCCTTAGTTAATAATAAAATGGCACTTGAACCACTAAAAGTAAACTGTTATCCTAATACTTGTAAATTTTATCTAAAATTGTTATTATTTATATTATATATATAAAACTTTATAAAAATATGTCAAGTTTCAAGATAATGTGTTGTTACAAATTTTGCTTTATGTATAGTATTTTTTTATTATCATGGGCATAAATCTCAGTTGTGGATATTACTAAAATATCTTACCTCAATAATGTCAGAGGCAGAACCAACACAATACTCCATAACAAGCCATGCTGTATGCTCACGCTTATAGCAACCCTTGTATTCTATTGTATTTGGATGGTCCAACTGCTTTAAAAATCTAGAACAGAAAATATAGAGTAAGACTTGGTAAAAAGGCTTCCTTTAGCTAAATTTCATTTCATTTGCTTTTGTTTGTATTCTATGTAATCTTTTTTGCAACAAATTTAATATGGATCAAGATTTAATAAACATCAGTTATTTAAACAATATAGGTAATTACAGAAGCTAATATTCTCACTTTATCTCCTTTAAGATGTCCTGCCATTTCTCTTCACTTTGCTTTCCCAAATAAGACATCTTTTTAATGGCCACAATCTCCTTAGTGAGATTGCAGCGAGCATAGTAGACTGCGCCAAACGATCCATGGCCAATCTCTCGTAGGTCCTCAAAAATCTTCTCCGGGTCATGCTTACTGAATAGTTCCGCTATGTCTGGGTCCTTAAGGCTTCCAGGCCGCGGCATTCTTATCTGTAAATAACTATGGTATAATTATGGGGTAGACTAAAATAGAAGCATATTGCAGCCGGTAAAGATTCTTTTGATTATACTAAGGTGCATCATTTACGAAACTTCCAAAAGCCTTTCATAGGGCATAATGAGACAGCTGTAAAATAGAAATTTTCAGTAAATGTAATCATCATAATATTTTTGCTACTAAGACAGAATTAATTGGAAATATTGATCAAGCTGTTTTCAAGTTTTTTGAGTCAATAGTACAAATATTGATTTATTCCAAAACCTAGAACACTGAACATTAAACATAGTTTAGAAAATAATTTGGAAAAAGACAAATCTTGTTTTTGAGTTTACCTGAATCTCATAAGATTCTTATCAGATTTGATAACTTGTTATGATAACATTTTTAATAGTAAAATCTCTTTTGGTGATGAAGCACTACTAGGAATATAGTGACAATTCAAAATATACAGAGAATTTTATAATCTGCACATATATGACCCAATCTTGCATCAAAATTTGGTTAAATTAATTATTTACACTCAAACACTTATCAGCAGATTTACTAAAGTAATATTTTCTTAAATATAATTTATGATGTTCTGTAGAAAATTTGTCATATTTAATATATTTAGACATTAAACAGATTGGAATAGATCAATATTTATTTATTAATGTCAAAAACATCAATTTTTTTTTTGTTACTTTTGTAGTAATCATTTTGTACTCCATTTGTACAAGTATTACATATTTTCATTTTATGTTTTTCATTTAAATAAAACAGTTCAGTAGAATGTTCACCCTGACTCTCTATTTTACTTTTTTTGATTTGTTAGCTATAAGTAACTCTCTGCACTCATTAATAAATTTGAAGTTATATCTTTTTTGGCTGACTCATTCATTATATCATCTAAAATATACAACCTTCAACTATTAGCTGAAGTTATATGATGATGAGAATCCCTTTATTAAATGAAACAAAATGAAATGTTATTTATATATATAGATATACAACATTTCCCTCGAGAAATACTGTTATATCTAGAAATCTGATGGTGTAATAAACGGTCAAAACAAAGAAAATGTTAATATGAATTTTATGACTATGAATTAACAATAACATAATCCATCCTGGTATTAATTTTTTGTAACAAAATCTTAATGAATTATAAAATACACAAAAAGTATAACTGATCTCTTGATAACCTGAACAATGACTTTAAATCAGATCACAATATTTTGAGATACTTTATTTGAATACATTATTTGTTTTTGATGCAATTAAAAATATGTGGTAAGAAATGTCTATTGCAAACTTGCGAGCTACTTTAAATATGGTTTTATAATCATTTTTTAATTAATTAAAGCATGTTATAAAACAGGTGTTAGATAACAGTTGTCAACACCTTATTTTAAAATTCACCATTTGTAATAAAAAATCCTTAGCATATTTCTATTACGTGGGGACAACTTCCGATGCTTATTAATTGTTGTTATTCTTATTTGTTGTATAGGTATAATTTATGATGGATGTAGTATTGATTAGGGCTGGTAAAGATTGTCTTAAGTGGCCGTGTAAAGGCGTTAAAAAACATACTGCTTGCGCCAGCTGTGAGCCGGCGGCGTCCGTCAGTTAATTAGAACGTTCCCGCCGTCCCGTGCCATCCTCCGCGCCACTCGCTATCTGAAACAATCGGAAACGCCACCGATAACATTGACCACGCCATGTTAATAACAATCTCTGTGTCCCTTCGTCCATGATTAAAAATGTCAAATAATGTACGAGCAAATAACTTAATAATGACAATTGTGATCCAACGGGGTTTAATCTAATTAAATGCTCCAGATAGACGTCGCAGAACCCACCTCTATGTATCCACACACTCGACGACAATCACATATGTTCTATACCAGATAATTATAAACGCACTAATGACTTTCACATCCACTATTGTCGATAATAATTAATAACGCGCCGTTAGTAGAAAGAAAATCGAAAAAATTGCAAAATACTTGGCACTTACAATACAAAATTTCGCCTCAAAATGGCGTTGGGTATAGTATGCGACGAAAGCTATTTAGTTTTATAAGGCACACAGTTTATGGTTTATCATCACTTTCAACACTCACTTAATTGCAATTAAATCACGTTTTATTTATCAGACGAATTTTAATACGGGTAGACGAAATTTTGCTAAAAACTATTTACAACTTTCCCGTGCTGGAACATAATCTCCAACTTCAACTCAACTCAAAGCGCCCTCTCGTGTAACCTGACGTAATGTGGATTTTTTTAAATCCTAGTGTAAATGGAATTATGACATACATATTAATAAACATTAACATATTTATCGATATTTATCTAAATTTGGTGGAGATTACAGATCCGTAATAATTATCTGTAGGCCATATAAATAATAATTCTGGATGGGAATTGAAGCCACGACTCACTATCACTACGCCAACCAATTTGTGGAACGCTTTGTATGTAAGCAGAGCATTTAATGAACCACATTCTGACCATCCATCCTTTAATCAAGTTTGTAAGGCACTACGATCGCTATGGTTAAGGCCGGCCATACATAAACAGTTTATGTTAGAACAGGAATTCAAAAAGTGGAGGCGATTGCATACAAAAACAATCCTGTGAAACGGAAAGCAAATGTACGTGTGCACCTTTTTGAACATTTTGTATGCAAGCACCGCATTTAGTCGCGAACGCGTTCGGGCACATTGGGTCGGAAACCGTACGTGTGCGTTAGGCCTTAAATTATGACGGATTAGGAGAAAATAGTTTTAGAATTAAACCTTGAAAGTTCGCATCACCTTAACACATGTAATTAGACCACCCTACTATCGGAGCCACCCTTAGAGTATATTACATGCGACGATCAACTGAACGACTCGTTGTTTGAATTCTTTGATGATGCTGTCTCGTTTAGTGATTTAAAAGAACTATCTGCTCATATATATATCTGCCTTTATAATAGTGCGGCTCGAAGCAGGTAGAATTTCGTGCATTCAACTATTATTTTTCGTCTAAATTTCTACATCGCAAATAAATTGCGTTTATTTACACAGATGTAATAGATTGCAGGTTTAGTGAGAAGTGCATGCGTGACGACAATATATTTTCGCGGTAAGGACATGTCTTGTGTTACTAGGGCGTTTTACAAACATACGTAACACAGATAAACGCCAATGACTTAACACGCTGCGCCAATCGGTTATTAAAAACAATAACAGCTGTATGTATAAAATTCTAACTGCTTCGCGGCCGGACTGTGGTGATATACAATGCTCATGTTAATAACATTCTATACGCATGGGAAAACCATTCATTAACGACAACTTCCAAACCTATTAAGTCCATCAAAGAGGAAGAGAGAAAATGGGTTTGGTAAAAAAGAACCAATCGAAACTGTTTCAGTATGATATTATCTATCAGTGTGACGAATATGATACTCGAACAGTTTTGATTGGGTGTACCGACTCGCAATTTTTACACTACTGCCAAAAAGTTTATTAAATTAAAATTACAGAGACATTCTTTACATATAAGTGTATTACGGTCTATATATAGTACTTACATGTTAACTTGGTCTGCAATTGCGGTGCCGTTTTATTTATTTATTTACATACATACATCAACTAACAACTACCATTACAGGAAAATTCCTAATGCGATAGTGAAGTTCAACTATAGGAAAAACATAACTTTAATTAAAATTATGCACTCAAAACTTGGATAGTAACCAATGTGAACTCGCTCAATGTGCCACTAAACAAGTATATTCTATTAGATACTGCATTTAAAGTATAAATCGCGCGAGAAAGCGGTGCAAAACGCAACAAATTAGTCCGGGATCGAGAGACATCCAATAACACCGACCGCTGCCTCCGCCACAAAAATCCATCTGGAACATAAAGTTTTATCTGTTGCTGAATAGTTGGGTGGAACAATTTTCCACGCAATGCTTTAAATAGTTATGTGGCTAAAAAATTCCCTTCTGATTTCAAGTGTACTGTATCCTACCATACCTAGAACAAATAATGTAGGGTATAATAGCGGGTAACCCGGATACACCCCGCACATTTTCAAGTACAAAAATCTTACGAATTTGTTATTGATACGTTTTACCATAATTTTATATTTGTCTTCATGGGGACCCCATATCACAGCATTATATTTTAATTGGCTTCATAAGGTTTTTATAGTGTTTATGTTGTCAAATGACTGCCTTAAGACAAATCCTAATTTACGGTATGCTTTTTTGCATATTTCCATTTTATAATCTCGGAAACTTAAATCCGCACTGAAACGCACTCCTAAATCTTTAATCTCAGACACACGTCTGAGTGATTCCCTTTCCAGAAAATAATTGTGATGGCTTGGTTTACTAGCATGGGTAAATGATATCACTGCGCATTTGTTTACGTAAAAGTACAATTCATGATTTTTACTCTATTTATATATTTCATTAATATAATGTTGCAGTTTATTATGATCCGAAGCATCTTCTATTTTCATAAATAATTTTAAGTCATCGGCAAATAAAAGACATGAAGACTCTTGCACCACATCCACGAGAAATATCATGGCCTCCTCGTCCTTTTGGTACTGGAACCACTTTCATAATTTTCCATTGATCTGGAAATTACGCATTATTTATACAAGCATTAAAGAGATGTAGCAAAGGTTCAAATACATAGGGGGGGATACCATCAACTCCTGCAGATCTTTTTGGCAGCAGTCTTGTAATAGCATAATATGCAACATTACAAATGTACAGGTTTCTCAGACTTACATACAGATTGGAAAAATCCTGCGAATTCCTCCACGCATTCCCTATTTGACATGACACGACCATTTTTTAATACATCCTGTTGAGTAGAGTTACCTTTCTTTGCTTTAATATAACTCCAGAAAGCTTTGGGGTCTATTTCTAAATGATTTTGCACGCGATTATGAAATCAACGATGAGCCAGTAATGTTTCCGTCTTAATTTTAACCCTACAGCGAGAGAAAGCATTATAGTCACTTCTTGATTTACTGGATTTGTGACTAATATTAATTTTTTTGTGTACCATACAGAGTATTTATACCTACTATTTTACTTTTATTTCTACGCTCCTGTTTACGAGGCACACAATAATCGAAAACTTCCTGGATTTCATTATAAAAAGTCTTTAGAATTAAATTAGGATCGTTTAAATTATACATTTTGCTCCGGTCTATGGTTGCCATCATATAATATAATTCATTAAAATTTACTTTATTAATGGTACTTTAATGCTTGTATTGCTTGTATAATGCTTTATGTGAATCTTTGCTACCATCGGAGGAGCGGCGACCGGCTGCTGATATACTAATGGAAACGGTAAGTGAAGGGATATAGGCGTCTACGGGTTGTAAGGCCTCGTCCCCGTAGTTTACTGTTATATTTTTGCGTTCGCTTAATACTAAATCTAGCTGTCTACCATTACAATTCACAAAAGGCCACAAAATATTCATACATATTATTTATATTATGACTACATGAAAATAAATTAAAATCTTCTAAAATTACTACATTATTATTGTATTTAATACATATTTTTTCTAATACTTCAAACAATACAACAAAATCATTATCTTTAGTTTGAGGTGGAATATAAAGTACACAACAAGTAAATCGATAGTTTAAATAAATTGCCGCACAAATTAATTCAAACATATAAATGTCTATATTTATGTCTTCAGGCATCGGAATTTGATGCATATCTAATCTCGGTGTGGCCACCAGAAAAACTCCTTCCTGTTTTCTTCTGTCGCCACGATCGCATCGTAATATCTAATAACGTGGTAATGTAACTTCAGAGCTGAAAATAGATTCATTTAGGCCTGTTTCTGTGATAGCAAATAAATCAGAACCTGATGAACTTCCTGAGATAGGTGAGTCCAGAGAAGTGTTATCCACGCATTTCTTTTTTTTTATTTAAGTTCTCTTTTCCGACTGAATCATGTTGTTGGTTTTAAAGTCTTGCTTTTGATTTTTACTAATTGTAGTAAGATTTTCTATTGTGATTTTTAAAGCTTGAATTTCATCTCGGTATTGTAAGCATTTTCGTTTGGTCTCTCTCAACTAGTCTTCAACTAAATGTTCTCTTCATTTGATGACGTTACAGCTCTAATTACTGCAACCAGCCAGATTTCCAGGTTATTCATATTTGCCTCAATCGACGCATTTATAACTTTAGTAATAGAAAGTATATCAAATCCGCTTTCAGATTTAGGTGATGTCGAATTTTCTGTGACTAATGTGGTTTCTTTAAATGATTGGTTCAAACTATCATCTGGCCGAACGACTTCAGACGCCATTCCAAAACGTTGTGTTCCTTGAACCAGTGTATCGTCTGTTACTCGAACTCGCTTTGTTACATCAAAACAAAGTTGAACATTTAAATATGCGCTTCATTTCATTATACTTCTTTCTAAATGTAGCCAACGTTATGTTTACACATCGGTAGTGATAACATCCTTTACAAGCCGGTCGTTCTATAATACCCTTACAATTTACACAA
>JAOCPS010000014.1:1579603-1594224 GCA_025505425.1 Graphium colonna
CGGTGTCCGTGTCTTGTCTAGTAGCAATAGTGGCTGGAATTGAGCTAAGCTCAGGCGGGAGATCTTTTTTGAACTCATGCTGAAGGCCCTAGCCGAAGTATAACGGGACGTTGATCCGAGTTAAGCTCGTGGATTACTTCAATATCGCGTAGGGTGAGATTGAAATTTTGCAAAACTGCGATGTCAAGCACATCCGTCGTGTGACCTACAACGTACGGGAAGTGGGTATGCAAGCTATGCGCGACTACTTCAAAATTGAGAATGTCTGAGAACGCATTAACTGCGAATCCCCTATCATTGATGCGCGTTGAGTTCCATCGAGTGTGCTTGCTATTGAAGTCTCCTGCCAAAATTGTGGATCATAATAGTGGTCATGGCTACCTCACAGATCGAGGTCAGACTAAAGTAGTTAAAAAAATATATAAAAATGTAGTTCTCAATTTGCACATTTCGAAAATATAAATAAAAAAATATGCACACCTCTGAATTTGTTATAATTTTTTTCAAGATTTATGAAAAATTCTCCTTTTGAAACAACGATATATCAATTAATAATGCATATTTCGACGATGTGATTGCTTAAAAAAATTCACATAGTATAATATAATTTACACTTCCCATAGATTTTCGATAACTTTGGTAATTATATAAAGATATGCATAAATAATTCACAGGATATTTTTTTGCCCAAATATTAGATACCAATTTAATTGAATATTGGTTAAAAGAATATTTATCTGTAATCAAATATACATGCTTTAGCATTTTTTTGTTATAAATCACTCAGGTCGGGTCGAAATCGCTCTGTGCAAGTAATAGACGATATGAATGAATTGTCAATGTCAAGATGACAAGTCGATCGAAACTAATTGGGTTTGTTTGCTGTCCAATGTCCAAGATGTTTATAAAGTGCAATTCTAAGATTAATAAAATATGAATTTGTAAAATAAATGCTGTTGTATCGTTTCAAACTGATGAAGAAAAATATTATATACACGTTCCTACAAACAAATAGTAACTTTCTAGTCAGAAATGTCATTTATTGACTCGTCCTTTAATTTAGAAATCGTGTACACTTTTTACTTTAAATTTGTAGCCGAAAGTTTAATATATTTGAGAAATTTTATTTTATATATAAGCTTATGGATCGCAGGTTACTTTTGCGTTTGCTGTGTAGTTTATCGACGATATGCAAGAAAACTACCCACCCGAATTCGAGGTGCTCTTGGAGCGAAAAGGGTTCTATTAGTAATAGCGCACCCGGATGATGAATGCATGTTTTTCGGCCCTACTATATTTAGATTGTGTGAGCAGGGTGCTGATGTTTACATTTTATGTTTATCACAAGGTTGGTTTCCTCATAAACTCCATAGTTTTAACTTCTTTTGTAACATATCTAATAATTTCCAAGAGAAATTTTTACGAATGTTTTTACTACTTTTACTTCCTAAAAATTTATAATTTTTTTGTGTTTTAATATTGATTAATAAATAAACAATTTTATTCGCTTTCATATGTTGTGCATATTTTTAGGTAATTACGAGGGCAAGGGTGATATCCGGCTTACAGAGCTATGGAAAGCATGTAAAACACTAGGAGTCCCTGAAGGAAACATTTGTCTCATTAATGATACAAGACTTCAAGATGACCCTAAAGCTCAGTGGCCAGTACAAGTCATAGCCAAACTAATACATCACCATTTAGAATCTCTAGAGGTTGACACTCTAGTCACATTTGACAGAGGAGGAGTCTCCTCCCATCCAAACCATTCAGCTGTCTTTTATGCTGTTGCCTATATGTTTGTTGAAAAAAATATGCCAAAACGTAAGTAAAAAGTAGGTGGCAAATAATCTATTTACAACAACTTCAACAAAATCATAATTTAAAATATGTTTGTTTTAATTCATTATTTGCTTGCATACATTAACTTTTTTGATTTGCAATTAAAATTAATATCTCATTTTATTATCATAACTACAAAAAACATTGTATATAATTAGTAGTCTTTGGACAATGTAATTTTTGTTTTAAAATAAGGATAAATTTTAAATTTATTTGGCTGAGCGATTTTAATGTCATAGTTTTGTTTAAGGATGCACTGTTTACACTTTGGATTCTGTGAATATACTGAGGAAGTACATGAGTTTTTTAGATTTGCCACTAAGTTTTGTACTGTCATCCAAAAGGTATGTTTCTTTTCTACAACTATTTTTTTACGAAATATTAGGAATTTAATTAAATTAATATGTTGATAAAATCACTTTTAGGGTTCTGTCATCTAACGGAAAAAAAAATTGTCAGTCTGTCTGTATGTCCGGCTTGACCCTTTTTCTCAGGATTGTACTGATATATACAGTTGAAACTGATGTCACTTTTGATATTGTGAAAAAATTTACCTTCTAAGTTTAAGCAATTTGGAAAGCGAATCAAAATCTAAACCGTACTTCCCATTACCCTAGAATCATGTAATTTGGCAAGAAGCAGTCTTATTGAATATAAAGAAAAAAAATCTGAAAATCTTATATTATTAATTACTTTGCAATAAATAGGGTATGCAGATATGGAACCCAGGGTGCACAAGTCAGACTCGCACCTAACTTTTTAAAATAATAATAACATTAGGTGTATACTGCTGATTATAATGACATGCCTAGTTTCCTCCTCCTCAATTCGTATTCCTCATATCTGAGGGTCTTGACTACCACTTCCCAGAAGACTATCTTACCTAGTTTAACTGTGACATAATACATAAATTTGTTATGCCAAGTTATTGAGTTTTTGGTCCATGATTCCTAGAACAAACTATTATTTAAAATTTGGTCCACTTAAATTGAAGCTCTCATATGTTATGTTATTTTCAGATATTTCCTTCGTTGGACAGAAAGTCGCCGTGTGACTTGTGCTATGAAGAAACATAGATCACAAATGGTGTGGTTTAGATATCTATATGTCATATTTTCACGTTATATGGTTATAAACACTTTACGAAAAATAAACTTAGCTGATATAGAGCTGGAACTTGAAGTTGATGATTAAACATATTTTTTGAAAATTTAATCAAGAATCATTTATGGACATAAATAATGTTTTTTTTTGTTTTATACTTATATAATTTTGCGTCATGTGGTGTGTTTATTTAAAGGTAGATTTGTACAGTTATTTATTTATATAGGTTAAATGTGACATATCAAAAGAAAATAATTCCATGTTATTTATTAGTTACTTTTTTATTTACTATTTTTACATACTAAATTTGACTGACAGATTTGTGCATTGACTTAATATATTTTTTATTAGCAAGTTTGCCCTAATAATCTATTTATTGTTATGTAGGAAAAAGGTATTCTTTCCCTTTCTCCCATATATGCTTATCATCTGTAGATAGGCAAACTATATTCATTACTGGTTGGCTTTATCTATGTCTTATAGAACTGATTTTGGTAAAATTATATTCATGGATTTGTTCAATACACCCCACAATGATTATATCGTAACAATTTTGGTGTTTTTTCACTTTTGAGGTTAATATATTTTTTCTATTTAAATTCAGGTGTGCTATTTAGATATTATAAAATCTTATAAGCTAATGCCAGCTTATCCAGTTAATAATACACCAAATCATAGTGTAAAATAATTAAATTAATTCTGCTAATATAATAGGAAAATTGAATAAAAGCTAACAGCAACCACGGAGCAGGGTTCGTTTTTCTAGTGGAGCTACAAAGATTATATTAGGTACTATATTATAGTTAATATATTTTGTTTACTGTAAATAAAATTAAACAAGTTAATTTATTTGCACTCGCTAAAATTTTATTTTCTGTATTATTTCATAAAATGAATAATGAATTAACCTTCAAAGATATGTTGAGAATTTTTAAGTAATCATTGTCTTGTGACCCACATTTTTGATATACATTTTAATCTAATCCAGGAAAAATATAAAAGAAGGAAACTTCTCTGTGAATTTGATGCATTTTTGATTACTTTGAATAATTTTATTGTGATTGTGAAAGTATAATTTTAAAGACAATGAAAAACTTCGGTATAATTTTCAATGGGCTTGAAAATTTCCCAGAAAAATAGTCATACGCTAGCTATTTAGTTGTATTGTGATGTCCTTTGTCAATACTGATATATAATTTATTTCAGAAATAAAGTTCGATATATAACAACAATTTTATTTTGAGGTTTTATATTTTATATTTTATTTTCCTAGCATAGTTTTACGTAATTATAGCTGGGCCTTGCCACGCTTCGCACATTTAACAAAGTCCTCTATTGGCAAGTAGCAAGTAGATAATGACCATTGAAGAAATTAATTTCTCACACATGTTACTGAAGCAAAAAATATAAAAAGACTATCGTTGTAGCGGGTTATATATCGTGCCTAAATTTGAGCTAAATCGATGGAGAACTATAGAGCTGTTGAAGCGTGCATTAGCCAACATAACATATGCTTATATAGAAGGTTAAACATTGTTTTTTTTTCAAGATGTATGTTCATACATGTAATGCTACTAAACTATTGGACCTTGCAAACATTGTCCTGCACGAATTTTCGTCTAGGAATAATTCATAAAAAGCCCTGACCGGCCTCGGCGGCCAATCTACTCGGACATCAGCCATCTACGCAGGAAATATTATTGTGCCGAAGTTTCCGCGCAAACAAATGCATCGGGCTATAAGAGTAAAGAAAAAGGACTGTTCCAGTGTCATAGGCCGATGGGACGGATATCCATCAAAAAAATATACAGGCTGATTGACGAGTCACCTAGGATAATAAGGGAGAGCACTCAGTACTCGATTCTCACCATATTTATGCAATAAAATTAGGAGCATAGTTTTAACCGAAATTTTCCAATAAATGAATTAAGTGTGGCGGTACAGAGCAGTGCCTACACAGGTGAGCACACCGCAGATGTCCACTAGGGTGAACATGAATTATTTTTTTGAATTGTTTCTTGAATGGACTTAAACCAATGTTGATCTTTAATAATAATTTTATTGTTCATATATGATCCCCACCAGTCTTCCTGTACACAATATAGAAACTAATTGCCCAATTTACGTAATTGTTACATTTATGAGTTAGTTAAATGAGCTTTTTTGGGGGCCTAAAGTTGACTTTGATTTATTTAATATTGAATAAATTTATTAAGCTGGCAAGCGAGCAGTTAAATCTGGCGTAAACTTAACTGGTCACCCATTGACACACTCCATCTAAAGACTGGGTGCTTTACCAACCTTGATAGAGTATAACACAGTAAAGTAAGTATATTAGTACAGGAGTACGCTATACAGACAGCTACAATCGCCCTATACGAACTATAAGCATCGCCCTGGCCAACAGCGCCCCTCCTACCCAATATATAACGATAGGAATGAAAACCAAAGTCAATGTCGAGGTTATTAGTCGACGGCTCCACTTAACATTGTCATCCGTAATTGTAAACGCACATATATTCCCTCTCATTACTATAACTATCATAACCGATATGACCATAAAGAAATTAGAGGCAGAACCGACTATACAAGTCCATTCGTCGCATGGGTCATTTTAGCCTATGGGATAATAGGCGCATATAAACATCAGCATCAAAAAGAGGAAATAAGCCACTAAGTCACTACGCGACTCCTCTGGATTAAGAAAAATCTAAAGAATTATTTCAGACACAAAAGTAATATTTACCACGAAAGATTCTCTAAATGTTTGTCTACTATGAAATAATTCAAACAATAAGCGTAACTTAGATCTCTCTTTTTAATCCATTATGCGATTAACATCAACAACTGCATTGATTTCATATCACCCTCACCGATTATTTATTTAAAAAAAAAGAACTTGGTACAATTCAAAGACAGAACAGGGGTTAATTTATTTTATTTTGTTGGCCTTCCAAATCTCCATAATACATTTTACAACAAATGTCATTTATTATTTATACTTACATATCAATGCGAGAACTTGTCAAAATCTTTTAATTAGCTAAACATTTAAAAATTGACAATATTAGCTTTCTGTGTATATATTGAATCTTTATGTGCAACTGATATCTCTATCTTTTAAATATGTGATTTGCTATATATTTGAGGGTATGAATAAAACCTTACTTGAAGTATAGCACATTGAAAGGAAATTAAAATATTATATAAATCTATTCTTGAATATAGTAATTAAATTGCTAACATAGTTTTTCTATGTATGCATACTTAAATTCATTTCTTTTTTAGCAAAAAAACAAAATATTTAATAATATAATGTTCAAATCTTAAAGATTTCTGCGTAACATATATTAATTTCCACTAAGTCACTGCACAATGTCCTCATAAAACTACTACAATTCTCCAAATCCCATCAAAAAACAATACAACATTACTGATAGCACAATGTAACTTGATAAAACATAAGATTTGAACACATCACTGAAAACAATTTGTGTTAAGGATAAAGCGGTTTATAAAGGGATTTCTACAAGCGGTGAAAATAAAACCAAAATAAAAGTGTTGATGTGTACTTAATTTTTATTTGGTAACTGCAACAAATAAGCTTTAACAATACCAAAGCAGGAGGCTTTCCACTAATTTTAATTATTACTACTTATTAATAAGCCAAATCTATACTCTTGTACAGTAAACTTTATTAGAAGTTGTTTAAAGTTGTATGATCAAACTTTTGAATTAATAACCAGAAGAAATTTGTTAACTTGATGAAAAGTTGAGAGCAAATGACATGAAATTATAGCTAACCCAACAATTGTGCGATGGCTATTGCTATCACCATCATTATTTTAGTGTAGTGCAGATAGAAAATTAAGTACTGTAATCTCTTTAGAAAAATATAAAAATCAAATCAACCAAAACAAATGGAAAAGCACTATGCAATACTAAAAGCCGGTGCTTATTTCTACTATTTTATTAATGAAAGCCTAGGGTCAAATTATATGATCGAAAAATAAATATTATAAAATTAATTGAAGCGGTATAAGCAATACAAGCTTGCATTGGGACTCTCACAGTAAAAAATTTAATTCCATGTGAATTAATGACATAACATATTATTTTTTAAATACAATAGCTTTATTATTACATATGTTTCTGTGCAAGCACTAAAGCAAGTGAACAAAAAAGAAAACAAAAATCACACGCCTAATGATAATGTTTAATAGGTAAAAAAATAGAGGAACATAATCAATACACCATAGATATTTCTGTTGACAGGATTATTTCAATATAATATTTTACAAATGACAAATACATCATAGATTCACATTATTATGCATTATCTGCATAGAACTCGAATATGGAATACCTTCTTTCTTAAAGACAGAGAGAGCTATAAATATAGGTAAGAATTTTTTTATTGGCAGACCATACACTAAATCTTTCACAAACTTTATATTGGTACAGAATCTGGAATGTCACACAAATATTAAAATACTGATTTGTTAAACAACAAACTTAAATAATAATATACAAGCAGTTGATGTTAGATGTTGCAATTTGAATATGAGCCTATTTTGCAATATACACTTGCAAAATTTCCATGAGTTTCCCACAATAACCAGCACTAATAATCCAATGGAGACAAAAATTCACCTTGCAACACCCATGAAATAAATTAGTTAACCAAGCTACCATTAATGTTAAGGTTGCCGTTAATATATAATATATTGCACCAACATATTTTTTTTTGCAGTACACGGACCAAACTACAAGAAATTACTAGTAATATGCATTTCATATATCTATGATAATTTATAATACACAACAGCCAAGTAATGCCTGCCCTCGACAGGGTTGTTACTTAAAAAATAACTTTTACATTTTATTTTCTTTTACAATCCAAACAGCGAAAAATCTGATCTAAAACGACATAAATACTCCATATTTATTCTCGATGCTAAAGATTAAGAATTTCTCCAAAAAATCGTATTTCAAATGTAATTCATTAAGGTAACCGACAACACTACCTGTAACCACTGACTACATTGACTTAATTATTTAAATAGTATTCATACCATATCTCAATGAAATTATTTTGCTAATCTTTTTAACTATGCCCTCGCCTCGACTGAGATCGCGTCCAAATCCGTTCTAAAGGGAACGGATTTATGTTTCAAATTGGAACAGCTCAAAATGCAACTATTTAAACAATTTTTAAACGAGAAATATCTTCATCGATACATTATACTAGGAGTCATAATTGATTTACTATCGAACATAAATAAAATCAAAGTGATATTAATAAATCGATCTACTAAAGCGTAACGCCACGTTGGATTCTAAAAATTCATAGATTATAAGAAGAAAATGCATTATTTGCTATCCGCAAATTTTATAGTCCATAAATTATAGAATGAGACTTATTGAAGGCATCATGACTTATATTTTAAGTCGTCAATTGGTCTAAGAAACATAAACAATGTGTCATTATAATTAGCTCTCTAAAAGCTATATATTGCTGATGATGTTACTGAATAAGTATTGCATAGTTTCTTCTATAATTTATGGAATATTATTAAGTTATTTAGTTAAAAGACTGCCAGCAGTCATTGGAAGCAATCCGATTTGTCGAGACGCGGGCATTGAGCGAGCGTGGGCGACGAGCGAGCGGCGAATCAACATCGATCTTATTCCTATACATATAGGGTATAGAATATATATATGCGATGTTTTGAAGGAGTTTTGAACTTTACGTAAAAAATATTTAGGGCTCTAATTCATTTGGCAACGTCGCTTTAGAGATATGATGATATTTTGAATGAGTTTAAGTTTGCTTGATGACTTAAGCAAACTATACTTAGTAAAAGTGATACCAATTAGGACACTCAATTTGTAAGATAAAGTTCAGTTTTGTTTGTCTTCCCCGGCAAGGCCGTAACATCCTAAGTATGCAAAGTCTATAGTATTATACCAATTTGAATACGTTAAAGTATACTTTTGCTTGGTCTTTAGAAAGACCGAATCGACTTAATGTCGGAGCCGCCACAAACGCGTTAGAAATTCAAACCCCTATATATACTTGTAATAGTGATATACCGGTTCGCTACGCCGCCACGCACACACGTACGCACATGCACGTACACACACGTACGCACGCACACGCGCACGCACGTTTACTCGTTGTCGGCGCGCATCCCTCTAACTTCGCCTTCGCGTCGCAACTTCTCCAATTCCTCTTTAGTGCGGTCTTCAATGGCGCGGATGTCCGCCATCGTCATGCCGTACCAGTCGTCCATGGAGCAGAACACTTGTCTGAGGGTTTAATAAATATTTAAAACAATGACTGACAATAATAATAATAAAATATGTATATTAGGTAAAGGAACGGATTTAATAAAAATGTATAAACTATATTTTGTTGTAAATTTGACATTTACTAGCACGGTAATAGCTATTGGCAAAGTTTTTTTCGTGAATCCAAAAGACAATGCCCAAAAGTGGTCCAAAAGTCTCATGCATTAAGATGAAAATTATATTGCATTTATTTCCATAATTTCTTACGACATTACTCTTCATGGATTTGATTTTTGAAACGGGAAATTGATTTAAAGCATAAAAGTATAAATTTTGCTTAAACTATCCGATGTTTTTATTTTACACAATCGGTCATAGAGATGTAGAATGCAATTGAAACTATTTTTGATTAATCGATTTTTCCATTTTATCAAATATCTACTTAATTCGGGTTTCGTTTACGAAAAGAACTTCTGTAGGAGTTAATAGAATATGTCGAGTTTCTAAACTAAATATTTGAAATGCTTGCATGCTTGACTTTTTGCGAGAGCAACAGTTTTTAAAATATAATAAGGATGGACGGATTCCATAAAAAAGGGAACACGATCAAAATTAATATTTAGAAAAATAATTGTTACAGAGTTATCTCTTCATCTTCAGATTTTTTTTTATTTTTACCATTGAAAAAAAAATACATTAACAATACGAGTATATCCGCAGGTAAATCTAGGATAATACTTCCTTACAATCAAGTCATTAAAGCAAGTCCATTAAGACTTACACGTGTAATACAGTAGTTATTTAAATTTGATGCTTATTGAAGATGAAGGTGTAATTATTAAAAACTAATGTTCGACCTATTCAAATAACATCAGGAGCAATAAGTCTCAAATTTATTGCATTTAATTTTAGACTTATTGTATCTATGTTCTTTATACACTATATTAATTTTAATTTTAGACTCATTGCAATTAATAATGTTTACTTTAAATCTAAGCGAATTTTAATCTTTAGGAGTTAAGAGTAAGTGTATATAAAGAGTAGACATAAAATTGCATATATGCGGTTTAAAACTTAATAGTACATTACTGCAGCGGCCAGCAACTAAGGCATTGATGGCGAACGTGCAAATGTGGGCCGAGGCGTCGCCGAGGCACACATACGTGAGTCCATCAATGCCTAGTTGTGGCCAAGGCTTGTATAGTACTTTTCTCAAATAATGCTCGGAAATCAAAAACACAATATTACTTTTTTAAGTTCAATGACGAATAACGAACAATAATAATTTTTCACGCGCCATAATGTTCCTTTGTTTTTTTCAATAAACAGCTTTCTATTTGCAAGCCAGTTCGAAATTTAAATAAAACCTTTAATAAGTTACCTCCTTGGTAGCCATGTTTCGAAGTAAAAGGTCATTCCATTTTTAAATTACAGGACAGATATGAGTTTACATAGTAATTTATCCGACCACAAAACACAACAGATGTGGATTTTCATACTACGTTTGCCGACCACTGCCCGCATGTCTCTGGCCAGTGCAGCAATTTTGATTTATCTCGAAGAAGATTGTGAACATAATGCTCACATTTCTATGCATGTTTGGGAAAAACATTTTTTTATTATATTAAATCGGATTAATTTTTATTATAGACGTTATATAAATACGACAGGATTCATTCATTTAATATAATTGTGTTTGTGCCCGTTTGCATTATATATTACTGGTTATTTATAATCTGTGAATGTCTCCCATACTTCAAATCTCGTGAATTTGTGACATATTTGGTTTCAACCTTATCATGTTTGTATTGGAATTCGCCAAAAATGGAAAATAAACAAACCAAAACCTGAACTATATTTTCTTGCATATCTTTAATATATAAAGTAAAGATACGTTTATGCTTGGTTCAGTAAAGGATATGTGAATCATAATTCCGTAAAGTGTGAAAGTGAAGGAGCAGATACATAATATGTAGTTATAGTTTAATTTTGTGGTTTTTAATAAATTTTTTGAAGTAATGGAAGGCAACTTAGATCCCGATGGTGACCGTGGACTGTAAGTTGTAATTGGGGTTTTTATATTTTGTATTAGATAAACTTTGTTGCTACTGTTTCTTGAAAAAATACCCTTGATCATTTATCAAGGAAAATTTTTCAAGTTGTACATCAAAACAAAGAAGTGTATATAAAATCTGAACTACTCCAGCAGTGGACTGAAATTTTTTGACCCCTTATAAGAATTGAGGGAAAAGCACATGAATTTTATATTGCAAATATATTACCTGGTTAAAATTTAGCATTTGTTAACTTCAAAATGGTATATATAAGGCTAAATAAATAGGATGGAGTCTCTGATACTTAGGTCTATTTATATATATATTGTCTAAATCTGAGAACTTTAATGATTCAATATGTTCAAAAGCTATTAAATAATATGATAAAACATTACTAATGGTACCAATAAAAATAATTGAGAAAAGGAATACTTTTTTGACAACTGTCATAATTATGTTGGGAGAAAAAATTGTTTCTTTATTTAGATAATGTGAATAGCCTTTTGCAGTATGATGTCCCATATTTGCTTTCTTAATGCTATATTTAATGCTTTTAACTTAATTATAACTACATTTATAGACTTGCTGATGAAAGAATGAGAGAACAGGATTATTAGATCTGATTTTGATATTTTTTTATGAAAAGGAATACAATGGGCTTCTGCTCATTGTCTTCCTTTTCGTAACATCATGTTGGTTCATGGTTCACTTTATGTAAAGAGATTCAGTTGCCTCTGGACACATAACGTCTGGAAAGTTGCAAGTGCATTGTCAATCTGGGAAATTAGAGAATTGGGAATTAGATAGGGTCGGGATTAAAGATTTGGAGGGGAAAGGATTGGAAAAAGGAAAGAGTAGATATGGATATCTCGCAACTCTAGAAGTCATGGAAACTTTATTTTATTTTTAAAGGGCTTCCCTGTATGAATCTGGACATAGATATGCAGAAAAAAGCCTTCTTCTAGAGGTGGTAGAGCATAACAATTTTTCACAGCTTTTGCTACACTTCTACAGCCCTGCTCGCCCAAGGAAGTACCACCACCCTTTATAAAGTCGGCATAAAATATAGTATGCATGACTTTTGGGGATGCTGGATGGCCATGTCCCTACCCCTTTCTTTTCCTATTCCTATCTTCTCAAAACCTTAATCCTGACCCCATCCTATCCAATAAACCTATTATATCTGATCTCCCAGGTTGACAACACACTCACATTTCTCCAGATGTTGCATTTGTCTATGACTGACGGGACCGCATACCATCAGGTGAACCATCTGCTCGTTTGTCTTCCTTTCCATAAAAAAAGTTTTCTTGTACAAATTTAATATTTTTCCAATTTTTTGTCAGTGTGGCCAACTGCTATTAAACATATTAAATGGTAAAATATTAACCAAATTTTAAGTAATTAACATATTACAATAATGTTAAAAATTAGCACTTATATGTATTTATTTTTGTTAATCATGTTAGAGAGAGATTGAGAAAGCACATTTGAAATTCTAAATATTATTTTTAGAAGGGAATTCAATATAGAGGCATATTTGCTGGAATTGTGCAAAGTAGTATATAGTTATAATTTAATTTTCAGAGTGGATCCAAGTGCAGCAGAGGGAGATGGTGATAGAGGCAGATACAGGTATTTTATTCATGCCAGATTTTCATCAAATTGACAAAGAAATTGTAATAAAAATTGCAGAATTGTAAGTGGTATGGATTTTATTAATGATGTTTATACTAAAGCTTGAAAAGTTTGGAAGTTGTTTGGAAGATTATTTCAAAAATACTATATTATCTTTTAAAATACCAAATATATACTTGTGCTATATTCAATACTATCAGCTTCTT
Source organism: Graphium colonna (assembly GCA_025505425.1). NCBI lineage: Eukaryota > Metazoa > Arthropoda > Insecta > Lepidoptera > Papilionidae > Graphium > Graphium colonna. The sequence continues at coordinate 1,592,742 of JAOCPS010000014.1, forward strand.
TGTCCGCTCCAAATAGATATTTTATATGAAAGATTCCTACTATAATTCTTATGTATGTTATATCAGACAAAATATTTAAGTCACATTGTTTATTTAATTACAATTGATAAACACATTTCCTACCATGTCCCAATATGTAATAGACTTCACATGAGAAGGGTGCTTTACATATATCAACTAGCTCATATAGGAAGACGCAGGATTAACAAGCGACACCAGAATGGCAGACACCTCAGTCCTACATGACCATTAACACTATAAAGGGATTGGAACATACTGGAGGTAAATTTTTAAAATAAACCTGAATAAAATTCGTAAAGTTTGTTTAATTTAAAATGTTGAATATTCATATGAGTTTCAGAAATTATTTATTTAATTTTGAATTTATTACATTTACTTAACTGGTAGTCAAGATACTACCACCAGTTTGGTAAGAAAGCCACACATGTGAAAAAATGGCATAAGAAACTCTTTAATACTATTTACATTTCTAAATTGAAAACCTTTTATTTAGTTTTCTTTTAATAATGACAGAAACTGTTGGAGAGGGAGAAGTGATTTGGAAACTAAAACTAAAATAACAGTTTTGTTTCGAAAACAGAAGCTTGTTTACATTCTGTTGTTATATCTGCCACAGATAATGTAAATTTCAATAAGATTAAAGTAACACAGTTAAAATAATATTTTTAATAAGGATAGGTTTTTATTTGATATTTTTTTAAAATATTTGCAGTTAATGGATTAGTTTTCAGGATATTTGAAGGTACTGGAATTGTTTTAATAGGTGTCAAGAGTGTTTGGTACAACTAGTACTGATTTTTTACAAGCCCATCTGATGTACCTTGTATCCTCATATTTTTAGGCTAATGCCACCAGCCTGCATTATTCTAATCCACCAAATAAATAAATACTATTTTAATAGTTGTTCTGAAAATATGATTGTATTTTTTTTTGTTTTTTGTGTTAAAAAGTAGTCTGTATACATTAAAGCTATTATTCGGAATACAATAAGTGGTCATTCATATTTTTAGGAGCTTGTCATTATATAATTGGATTCAGTTTTCAGTGGATACATTATATACAAGAAATGAGATGGCACTAAAAGCTATATATGAAAATCTTTTGTAAAGTTTCAAGTATTTTTTGCTACAATTTCGTCTATAAGTATAAAAATATTAAAATCAACATTTTAGGTCAAAATATTTTAGTAAAAATATTTGACTTATGGTCCGTCAGATTTATTATTACATTTAGTAATCCTAGACTCAAAAAATACTCTATTCTATATTGTTACTTGTATTTTTGTTCACTGGTTAGAGGAAGAGTGGACTATTACATTTAATTCTCCACGAGCGTTTTATGTGAGGAGTCGGAGTCGGAGTCGGAGTCGGAAGTGGGTACAAGTGGAGGGAATGTGTTTGTGTTCAGCATGATGGCGCGGTGCGCGTCGCAGTCGTCGCTGGACGAGTCGTCGCAGCGGCGC
>JAOCPS010000014.1:1740880-1756754 GCA_025505425.1 Graphium colonna
GATAGTCTAGTGCCTACCCCAGGATGGTCTAGTGCCCACTCTGGAAAATAACTCTAGGTACGCCCATGCTTAAACGTAATTATAGAATTATTTCTCTTTTTATAATAGTTTTATAGAAAGCATATGACGTAACATCAACAATAATAAAACAAAACTAACTGAAACCTTATTTTCGCACGTAAAAAACAACAACAAAGTTAATTGGATTTTTACGAAGTCTTTTATACCTGCGGCAATCTTTAATATCTGCATCGATTATCATCCGGATTCAAATAGCCGATTATCCGGCACACGGCTACCGGTGCCGCACGACGATAAAATGGCCATCTTTACGAGACGAAAACACCGAAAATCCCACAATATTCGGTGTATGCGATTCACTAAATTTTTTTTAATGCCCTGTAACCCGACCGCGGTATTGTTCGTTAATTGAATTGCAATAATAACCGCGGCAATGTGCTCACATGGCCGATATACGGTCGCTAAAGAGCCCTTTATGCCAAACAAATCGGCCTCCTTTGTGAACTTCAAACGGGGCCGCCGAACGTACTGGTGTCAAAGAACGCCGACGCAGACCCGCCGCATGCTCGTAGGTAGAAAGTACTATATCCTGTCTCTCAGAGGAAAGAATATGCAACCTTTTCAATGTGAATTACTCGTATAACCTTTCTACTTTTTAAAATTTTCCTTTCTTGCTTGCTTAATCGCAATTCAACAATTAAAAAAATGCAGTGTGTCGAATCGTTTCAATTTACTTCGGTTAAATTAATGTTGAAGCATAATATTTTGTCCTCAATAACAATATGTTTATGGAGCTGCAGGTAATTGAACGAAGGTTACTTAACATACGTTATAACTTTTTTGTTTTTACGAAGTTGGAGAAAACAATTCTTCGGATTTACAGTTACTTCAATAAAATGATCAAACTGTCCTTAATATTTACTTATAACGTATTCTAGGGCGTTGCTATAAATACCTAGATTTAAATGGTATGCCTTATCTACAACTTGTATCATCTTGGGCTTAATAGTCTTAAGTTTAAATAATTATGGTGCAATCAAGCCGATTAGTTAACTGGTTAAATCATTCGATTTACGGGCTGAACAATAAGGAAGGTTTATTATAAACATAGTTTAAGTTAATGATAAATTTATTTTTTTCATTTGATGAAAACACCAAATATTTTTATAAATAATTTTAAAACCACACAATATAAGTACAAAACATATAAATTGATCAAACAATAATTTGAATATAGATACCTTAATTCGCAAACCAGCTAACTTTTGTCTTAAACGTGGAGTTGGCAAAGACATGATTTGCAAAAATTTATAATCTAATTTTATCAAAATACTTTGAATAACGTTTTTCGTAAACATGTTCGCTTTCTCAAGGCAATGAATATGATTCTTTTTTGTACTTAGGTTGAAAAATATTACATTTTTTTATGGATTCGTTGATAAAATTACTAAAAAGGAGTTAGCTGGTTTGCGAATTAAGCTATCGATATGTGTTTTTGGCTTTATTGTATGCTGTTTATCCATTTTACTAAAGGAAGTTAGCAATTAAAATAAGAAATCAATTTGCTGATTGGATTACATTGTGCTCTTCCATAATTGATTTCTAGGAGATCTTCCGTTGTTGCACGCATAATAGATAAGGCAAGCAAGTATTACAACCCGAAAAAAATATGAGGTGGTAGAGCATCATCAGCAACATCTTTTCAGCTTTTGCAAAAGTGCATTTAAGGCCGCGCTCGCCCGGGGAAGTACCACCGTACTTTATAATCGGCATAAAATGTAGTATGTACGGCAAAAAAGTATGCATGACTTTTTGGTATGTCGGATGGCCATGTCTACCCTTCTCTTGCCCCACTCCTTTTCCCTCCAAATCCTTAATCCCGACCCATTTTTTCCAATAAAGATATTTTATCCTATTTCCCAGGTTAACAACGTACTTGTAACTTTTCGGATGTTGCATGTGTCTATAGGCGACGGGATTGCTAACCATTAGGTGAACCGTCTGCTCGTTTGTCTTCCTTTCCATAAAAAAAATTACAATAACTTTTGCTTGCATTGTTAATATGATAAATCAGTGTACTCGTTTGACTCTTTCTCCTTTTAAAAAACATACATGACAGAAAGATCTTACTATCACGGTACTCAACATATTAAATCTAGAAGTGATTTTCAATAGAAGAAGTAGCTAGTTTCGATAGGGAAAGTACCACCCAGGCAGTTATCTATGTGGAACCCTGGAAGCGGTCACGGGAGGCGATCCGTCAAGAAACATGCACTAACGTGGGCTCGATAAGACGAATTAAGGACCACCGGTAGCGGGGCCTTATCTATTTAATTGTGGGCCATCGGACACGCGCAGTTAATTGAGGCAGCAGGACTGGAGAAGATTAGCGCCGGCCGATCCACGATTTACGACCAGCGTGTTGATAACGACTGGAGAGCCATGATCGCCTGGTAGCTCGACTCGACCGAGTATAGATTTAAACGTATGATATTAACGTACTTGCTGTCCAAAAAATAACTTTGAGCTCAAGTATGAATTAAATAATGTATTTACACTTTTTGATTAGTTTAATTAATAAAGTCAACAGTAAGTTGCTTACTAAATTTTATAATCGCCTGGTAGTTTGGATGTACGTACGTATGCACAATTTATTTAGAAAGCCTTGTTCAGTCAAGGAGATAGAATGCCTGGAAGCCAAAAACGTATCCACTCGAGTCCAAAAATTAGTGTTAAACTTGTTTATAACCTAAAGTTTTTTGTATATCTAAATTTTTTATGAGTATATAGCAGATTAAATAATGTAAATGGAGGTACAATGCTGACTTACGATTCACGAACAGCGTGTGATGACTCCTGGAGAGACATGATCGCCTGGTAGCTCTACTCGACCGAGTATGGATTTAGATGTATATGGCGTATTTGAGTCTACTAAAACTTTGTGTCAAGCTTGTTTAAATTTCAAATTAATTTATATCTATAACATTTTACGGGTCTCCAGTTTGTTTTTACGATGTATGTATAAGTGATATGATGTGTACAATACCATTTACGATTTAAAAGTAACGTGTAGATAACGAATGAAAGGCCATGATCGCCTGGTAGCTCGACTTATGTCAGCAGTTTGCACGTGCAATGACAATAAAAGAAGATTAATTTCGACTTCAGTTTATTGAGGCAGGGCTTGAGTGTTGATAATGATGGTCTTGAATCCATGATCGCCTGGTAGCTATACTGTGACGTGTGTTACTTTTGTTTAAATTTCATCGTTAGACTTGTTCCCAAGCAGTGTACTTAAATCGTTTTATTAATTTCATCTAATGTCCTGGTAGATTTAATGATATGTCATTGTTACGACTAGACACAGTGTCACAGGGCGACAAATGTATATATTTTTTTACTTTTAACAAACTTTAATTTACGGGTAAAGGTTCTTATTTCGATGGGCGTTAGTTACGTTTTATGTGCTCATTATTATTTTTTTTTCGTCCGAAAGAGAGTGCTGGGGTTATTTCTAGCGGTATTTTAATTCCAATTATGGAAATTAGAGAAAAACTATTCAACTCACAAGGCAAAATGTTACGATATATCTAAAGTATCTTTAAATTGTGAGAAGATTTACTGGGAACCTGCTACTACTTTTAGCTAAAATTGTTTATGTATTTAAAATTATCAGTAAGTGTTTGCAACTCTGATTGTTTAGTTGCGAAAAATATGGCCGCTTTTTACCTAGATATAAGTTGATCTAATCTTTATTGGCTAAAAAAGTCAAACTGAAGCATCTATTGGTTGGTAGAAGCTAATTTGGACGGTAACAATAACGACAGCCAGATATCAAATTAGAATTATTATTTTTTTTTTGTTTTCATTATATAATATATGGTTGTGTTTCTTGAAAACCAGTAAACCATTGAGTACTCTACTTCAAATTGGCTGAATTAAATATCGAGCGAAAGGGTTTCGCGAATCGACTGTGTGTTTTTTTAAATATATTTTTTTTAGTTAAAAGGATATATAAGCAAAGGGGTTCCATATCAATTTCATGAAAGTAGAGCCAACAGTTTATTAAATCAAAATAACCAATAAAATTCCTTTATGAATTTTCGCTTATCGGTTTGTCTGTTTTCGGTAAATAAAAATTGAGCCTCCAATAACAAAAATCAGCCTAGTAAAAAAATTCTCAGCTCGCGACATTTAAACAGATTTTCCAGGGCGTTGTTTACTTTGCAACAGTATTAGTGGCGCAAAGTAAATCATACGTTAGGGACATTATTACATTTCACTGTGACCCCTTCCAGCGTAAACACAAACTGTTGCGTAACGCTGCACTTCTTCAAACCGAACACGTGCTAAATTGTATCTTATGCTAATAGTAATAAGAACCTAATTCCTTATTTAATAACGCAAAAAGATATTGTCGACTAGGGTGACAGGACTAGGGTGCTTTTACAAAAGCATAGGATTAGTTGCAACGCCACCGTGTGCTGGGGGCTTAAGTTATTACGCCACATCCGTAATGGCCGCTAGGCCTACGTTTTTGCTGTACATATACGCATAAATAGGCAAAATATTATTACTCATTTAATGCTAACGACGTATATTTTCTAAATAATTCAATATAAAAAACGTGCATAAATTAATCATTTTCGTAATTAAATAATATAGATTCGATATTTGATTTAAATTTGTAATTAATCGTAAATTGACACGCGCTAGATATGGACTGGCCGGTTTTGGAGCGAAAAAAAGAAGAAAAATAAAAGGAACATATCAATTTGAATTTGGAACGGGCCGGTCATTCATCGGGGGGACAGGCGTTCGGGTCACACGCGGTCCGCGCTGTCGATAGTATCAATGAGGCGTCGGGGGCGACAATGAGCTTAGCGTTGCGGCGCCGCCATTGGCCGGCGTGACGTCACGGGGCGCTCCGAGAGGGTCACGCCCCGCTCGAATTACCGGATTAGTACGTCCGGTGGTGCGCGACGTCTATAAGTCATATAGCATTGGGACTTGCCCCGAAGCCAATGGTGTTACGCTACGTATCAACTAAACCGGCAATGTTTGGCCAACATTTGACAAGACCGTTTGGCCAATGTTTGACAAATCGACTTGGAGTCCGTAGATTGTAGGCAACGTTTGCCAAACTTATTCACGGTAGAGACTCGGTAAGATAAATGCTATCATATAAAAGATGCTGAGGAATACTTGTTAAAGGTGCTTGCCACTCACGAAACAACTTAGATAGCTACAATAATAATTGAGTCACTATGCCATTGTCTTTCCATTTTTATTTACAACAAAAATATGTACAAAGCAATATAACTAATCTAGTATAATCAAATAATCCTACTCCACGCGGTATGGTACCAAGAGCGCTGGATGTATTTCCTCGTTAAATATGGTTATACTATTCAACAAGGAAATGAATATCAATGGTCATACTTATCCTTTGGGAGAGAAAAAATCGAGCCCTCTTGTCGCCAGTTGCAACATTAATTTTATAAAATGGATTATTGAAAATTTATTAGTCCTTGGACCCCACGGACCTAACGTCTCCATGGCAAGCGGCACAAATATGTAGTCCGCCCTGACAGACTCTTATTCGCGCCGCTTGCTCATTTCAGATGCCTGCTCTATGAGATTAGGTATACCAATGATTGTTACAAATAATATTTTGACTCTTAAAAGGATACGCTGTTGGATATATAATTAACTACTGCGAATATATCACAAACGCGTTTTACAAGTGGATATAAAGTTAAGTTGGGCAGTAAAGTTAATTAGTTAAAATTGCGGGGTGTCATACATTAATCGCATGTATTAGTTTAGAAGCCAGCCACTTATCTGTATGGTTTACGATGCAACTATCTGAAATAAGATAGTCAAGACAGCTCTCATAGCCTTTTCAATAACGACATTTATTGCCATAAAATTTTTCAATTTATTTCAATTTATTGCCTTGATATTTTCTGCCGAAGTTAACATTTTATTTTATAAAAGTGCTCCTACTATGCTAGTTGCATTGTCTTGTGTTAGGAAAACGAAACAAGTATCGTTTGGTTATAAAATGAAAATCGATATACTATTATGTACTACTAATCGATATACTATCGATATAATATACTTTAAAATGAAAATCGAACCAACACTCCGTAAGGAAAAGTCAACGACTCAGCATGTGCATTAATAAAAATTTCATAATTGAAACGTTAAATTTGTTCTTATAAAATTAGTGGATGAATAACAGAACAGCTGAATTTTGGACTGGATTTCTTTGGAGAAGAATACCGATTGCCTTTCATTCGTTACATTGAGGAAAATACATTTAATAAATGAGATATTACATGGTGTAGTTTCAGTTCTAGCCTGCATATATCATAACTGAATAAATGTATTTAAATTTTTTGACTGTTAAAGGAATATGTAACACGCAAACATGGTAGGATAATTCTAACAGATATTATTAAAACTTTGCTTACGCGCATTAATAAGGTAGAAGATCTTCTTCCATAAAATATGACTAAATGTCCAAAGTTGGAATGATAATCCATAAAATAAATCAATAATATAGATAAAAACAAACATTTCCATTCTTTTGCTTTCGTAATAAAATAATTTCTAGTTATTTAGCGTACATTCAGTTAATTTACTCTCCTAAAACAAAATCCAATATCGAATAACCAGTGCTGGATTAAGCTGGGGCCCCTAGGCAAAGCGATTCTCGGGGCCCCTTTATATTTTAAAGTTCTAAAATACATTTCTTCTACAATTTTTACATTATTTATACATGTTTTCATAGATTTTTTTTCCTTTCTTAAAATATATTTTAACTTATTCGAACATTTCATTTTTTTTAATCTCGCTCCCTGGGGCCCCCAATGCTGAGCCTCTAGTCACTTGCTTACTCTGTGTAATGGTAAATCCGTCACAGATTATGCGATGCTTCTTAAAATTTATAACAGCGTGTATATTCGTATTCGGTACAATACCGGCCATGCTACGTCCAGTTTTTTCCGTTCCCAGAACTCGCGTTACACCGAACAATGTAAGGGCTAAAAATTGCCGACTAGAAAGGCCGTTCTCGCCAACGCCGCTTTTCCCGCGTTAATCGACATAATTAAATAGCGCTGCTATTTTTTGTAACCGAAATTTAATTTACAAAGTTTTCTACCTACATTATTTTCTGCTAGTTGCGTAATTAATATCACGCAAGACCAATTTTAATGGTGATCAAAGTAGCGCTTAAAAAAAATTACTCAAAATAAAAGTCGAAGGAAAAAATCTTGGCCAAAAAACATCCAAAAGTGGACCGGCATAGCCGGCGGAGTTGAGATATTCCACAGAACTAAGAGTAGAGAGGAATTTGCCAAGCTGATAGTGAACTTTAATGGTTGGAGAGGTACCTTAAGAAGAAGGAGAAGGTAAATTAGCAGCTAGTACTCCTGATGTTAAGTTAGAATAAATTGTTATCAAAAATTGTCAATTATTTGCTTTTAAATATAATACGTAGGGCTAATTATAATGGTAATTAATGTAGGTTTTTTTAATATTTCTGGTAGTAAAAAATCGGTACGTTTTCATGACATAACGTGATAACTAGCAGAGTCAAATGTACGGAACTGACAGCCAACCTTCGCTAGTCGGAGAGGCACCTTAAGAAAAAGAAGAAGAAATGATAACTGAAGTTTTTAGATAACTACAAAGTCCAACTAACAATTGTCTCTTGTCTAGTACTTTGACAGAATTAGTAACTAAGTGAAAAATACTCTCTTGAGTAACGTTAACGTACAAAAGAAAAAAACTGGGTGTAGCTATAAAACAGATTGAACACACTCTATACAACTTAAACTCAGAGTAATACTAACTCAATTAATTTAATTATCTTCGTTAATTGTAATTACAACATTTAAAGTAACAAAGGTCTTTAAACTTATTCAATTTGAAAAGTATTCCATTGCAATATATTATTTAGGTGGTAGAGCATAATATATTTCCACAGCTTTTTCTGCACTTCTACGAAGCCGCCCTTTATAATGTCGGTCCAAAGTATGAATGATTTTTGGGGATGCCGGATGGCCAGATATGGCCTTTTTTTATCCCCCCTTTCCCCTCCAAATTAAAAAAAAATACGATTTCTCGACCAGCTTTTCTTCCTACGGAGCATATGCTGATTACGATATCAACTAAATGTTCCCAGACAATATACGCGTTTAAACTGTCAACGTTAAAATATTTAAACAAACCACAATACGTTAAAAAGCTTTCGTCGTACATCGTCGTTGTTTCGAAGCGCGGGACGCTTATAGCATATAGCTCGTTATTTATGGGTGTGTAGCGGCAACCGGACTGTTATAGCGTCTTTCGTCGGCTGCTTGTAATTGCCCCATGGCGCCGGTCTTCTCGTTTCTTCCTTTTTCAGGCCCACCGACGTTTTGTTGGGCGCTTGTTGGTTTTGGGAATTAGCGTGTCTTATTAGCATAACTGTCCGATAACAACTGATCGTTGTTTTAAAAGATGCACACGGATTGGGAGGTTCGATTCGTGTCTTGGAATATAAGTTTACTTTATAGTTATTATGAACAATGTTTATATAATATTTAGTACGTTCTATATTTAAAACACTTATTCATTTTATTTTTTATTTATTTAAGCTTTATTTCAAAAACCTTAGCTAAGGATTACAAGAGACGGACTTAATGCTGGTCGCTTGAACACAATGAAGTTAGCGTTACAATTTTTTGTTAATAATTAATAATTTCTATTACCGCCATTTTTAATAAAGCTAATCATATTTACATATATGTATTTCACCTATTGATCATTAAATAATATTTTGTTATCCTCAAATAGCTGCAACCCTCAAATGTTTAGATGGAACTTACACGGTTTCGCTCTACTTAGCACTCAAACATAAATACAAAAGAATAAAGAATGTGCGGATTCGAACCGGCGAAATGTTAATACCAACAGGGCGGGAGAAATTGGTGGTCGAGCAAAAGGAGAATACATCATCTCGGGAATTTCTCAATAATACGCGTGGAGCCTGCGCGGGCGCCGCCCCAGGCGCCTCCGACGCCGCCCGTCCCGCTCCGACGCAGCGCTGCGTCTCGCTCGCACGCTCGCGGGTGGCGTAAACGTCATTACTCGCCCAACCGCCGCCGAGAGCGCACGACTTTAGGGTTACTAAAGACGCTTTAGCCTTACGTCTGCATCATTAATCTATTAGTGAGGTGGGCCCGTATAGAGCCGTTCGGTGAAAGCTAACGAGCGGCGGACGATTTTCAGTTTTATGGCGCTTAATTAGAACGATCGGCCCGATCTCCGGCGGCGTCTCGATGACGGGACCCGTAACGACGTGCCTCTTTAATGGCCCCCGCTGTCAGGCGGTTTTAGTGGCTGTTTATGTCCCCATTGAACTTTACCGGTCCCTCTATATGGTCCTCTCGATCGCACGCCCGAATCAATATCGTAATTAAGCACACACACTGGTAATAAATTTAAACTAATAAAATCTTGATTTTTTCTATACGTAAACTCTCGTAACTTAAACGTTACTAAGACATATTATTTGCCTGTATCCCTTATTCTTGGCAACAAGTGTAATTCTCTTGTTTTGTGGCCGGATTCGAACCCGCCCCCGGCGTTTGTAGGGACCATTCATATTTGTACAGCTGCCCGCTAATAACGGCCTTTGGAGACTCGAGATCTTGTCGATTAAGTTCTTGACATCAAATTTTTGTTTTGGTTTCTACCTTATATGATTTTCATTATTGAGTTATTGATTTTGAAAATTATACATAATTTACTTAGTTAAATGTTAGAAACGATAGAAAACCCTATATATATATTACAGTCAAAATATTTTTTTTAAAATATATTATCAAATTACGTTAATAAACTTCCATAGTTGTAATTTCGCAATTGTATTAACCGATTTATTTTAAAGTGACATGGAGTCAACAATATAAATACATTTTACTTCCCCTTCAACTAAACATAGGGTTATATTAAATTACAAAAAAAATATAAATTAATAGGTAATCAAAAACGACAAAAAATTACTCTCTTAGTGCATGAATTACATTACAAATTGTAGATGAAAACAAAAACAACAAAATTTCTAAAATTAATAATAAACTCGCATAGATATCGTAATCTTAATAGCTGATTGGACATAATATTACTTATTCTATTACCAGACCGTATTTTTAAGATAAAAGACGATTAATGGAGTACTTGTGTGGTCTATTTGTAGTGGGCGGTAACATTGCGCCACTATGGGATGAACATTGGTTAACAATGTATTAATATAAGACTACGGTGTTCTTGTGTGTTGGTTCGTAACGAAGAATTCTTTCTTTGTAAGTAGTTGAGTAAAATATTATTACCAAAGAATAAGATAAAGATTATTTCATATTTATATAAATATGACGTAAAAATTATCTTGAAAGGTGTATTAATTTCAAGTGATATTTATGGTCCATTGACCATAGATTTTCCTTCCTATAGCTATCTATTGATGGTTGTTAGATTTATTTTATGATGGTATGCGGTTTTATTTTAAAATTTAAAATAAATAACTTTAGGTATCAATTATTTTGTTTTATTGTTTCCTATCTGGTTTAGGCCAAAAAGACTTATCACCCGATTACCTCAAAAGTACGGTGATCCAAGCGTCGGACAGATATGTAAGAGATCGTACTAAACCTCATTTCTTCTCGACTATTGTGCCAAATGCCTTTTCGGACTATATGATTGAACGAATAGGAAATTTGTTAGTGCTTACACATAGACTTGTGCACTATATAATCTCCTGCTCAGTAAAAACTCCATCTGTGAGGGTTATTATAGTATTGAACTCGTAAGTAAATAAATATTTGTTATCAACAACAGGTGAACTCTGTCGTAGATTCGACACATCTGGAAGTTAGTCAAATATTTTATATTGAAGTTGTGAGTTTTTTATCGAGAATACATATTGAAACAGATTCATACAAAAAAACGTATATTATATTATACATACGCCAAAAGCCCATAGAAAACCTTAATGCAGTACTTATTGAATGTAGATGAATGAAAACTTGTACCGCGGCAATAACTATTTTGTTGTACACGGCAAACGATTCCCGGTTATTAATGGACTGTGTCGATGATACAGAACCGGTTAAAGAAAGATATAACCGGCGGCCATATTTCTGACAGCTGTATTATGCCAGATAAATATCATTTATTGGTATAATTTTACACATGCTACACTCAAACCATACACATTCAAATGTTAAATAAATTTAAGTCTCTGTTTATTAACTACTCTATACAGTTTTCTAATTCATAATCATAATGCTAAAGGGTGCGTTCGTGCTATCTGCGACTACCAACTTAAAGTAAACAATAATAATTTTTATATATTATGATAACCAGATTTATGGGGAATAGTTAAGGATTTGTTTTTTGATTTTTCGTTCGTAGCTTGATGCTAGAAGAGTTAATGATTAGATAATGAAAGCAAAACCAAAATCTCATTTACATTTTCTTCTTATTTATGCCTTTTTTTCTATCTGTCTGTATAGTTATAATTTCTTCTCTCACCTTTCTGAAACATCGAAAATACATTTATCCCGTGTTTATCTAATAAAAAACATTCGGGACTGGTCAGAATCATAAATTATAAAACCAAAACGGTTAGGCAGCTTGTTTCCAAGCTGTCCGGGGCCGTTATTAAAGTAATTTAGCACTCTCTGGGCTCGGCTGCTCTGTCCACTCTGTTTGTTTTGCGGGCGAGAAGTTGGCCCAGCCTATTATTACCGTCTCGTTATACTTTTTAGCCAGGAGTGGTCAACACTCCATTCAGGCCTGACCTTTCGGCATTTATGAATGGATTCACGGTTTGGTTTGCGTTTACGTGTTTGATGCTCTTTTATAATTCGTTACGCTGAATATGTGTCAACATGTTTATATTAGTGAAGTAAAATTTGTATATTTAGGCACTGTGCTAGTAATATTGTAAATATTTTGATCTTTTAATATTTAACTATGGATGTGTTGTGTTAAATTTGTCCAATGTTGGAAATTAATTGTTTTTTGTTATGAATCATCAACATTAGGTACGAATTAAAAGACATACATACTAATATCATAAAGCTGAAGAGTCTGTTTGTTTGTCTGAATGGGCTAATATTAGAAAGTGGTCCGAACTGAAAAATATTTTTTGTGCTGGAGATCTCATTCATTGAGGGAGGCTTTAGGCTCTTATTATATTAGTAGCAATTAAGAAAACAATTAAAGGGAAAAGATAATGGAAATAAGTCTGTACATTTCTATTATACAGTATTTACAATATCAGTCACAATTTCAATTTTAGCATATTTTAAATAGACATTGACAAGAGTAAAATAATATTTTTGTATCTGGATTTCATTAAAATGTCCCAAATGTTGACCACCCCCTCCGGCACTATTAAACCGACCCGCCGGAGGTGCGGACGCGGATTCAGTAAAAACGTGTTATTACTCATAATAATCGGCACTCATTCAACATATTTCAATACGAGCGTAATATATAGTTATCGAGCGATCGATTCTTAGAAATGTTTACCTTGACATCTCACCTTGTAAAGCGTGGTTACAAATATTGCTTTAATAATAATTGTTCACCACCCACGGAGTTAATTTGACGTTATGTATACCACGGGGAACCAACGGGTCTTTAAATTTGGGCATTGCACTTGGTGATTGCTTCATGAATTGAATAATGTATGAAAAAATACCAAAAATTCAAAATGTTAAGAAATTTTACGTTTTATAAGTGGATAGGTCAGAGATAAAAACTTCAAACTGGGTGACAATGATAGTTGCATTAGTACACAACTAGATGAACAAAAAAATAAAGTAACAGCCTATTTTTTCTAAGTATCCCACTGCTGGGCTAAGGCCTAATTTAAAACGAGGGTAACGCCAGTGCGGATTGGTAGACTTCACATATCTTAGAAATATTATTTCATAGATATGCAGGTTTCCTCGTGATGTTTTCCTCCACCGAGCACGTGGTAATACAGCACTTAAAATTAATTTTCATTGGTGCCGTTACTGGGGACCGAACTCAGGTTCGCCACGAGTAAATAAAATTGAAGGCGAGCCGCCCGGGCACTGAGCTAACACGGCTCTTGATGAACTGCATCAGGAATATTAACACCCATTTTTTATTCATTAAAAAACTTTTTTTAGTCCTTTGTGCGTATATACAGCTGGGATTTATCAGAATTGAACCTGATAGAATAATTCTCCTGGCATGCTTAAATAAATCATAACACCGTACATGTACGTCTGATGTTCATACATTAGTCCATTCATAACATCATTTTCATCTCTTAGCCTTTAACCGAATTCATTATGGACTTCTGCCTTCCCCGCATCTCGTCCTCAGGCCATTCCCGCCTTTATTCTTATCATACTAAAGTTCATTTTTCTCACCTTCGTAGGAGCTCATCTATAACCAAAGTCAACGGATGTTGTCCAAGTTGCTGTGGCCCAACCCTGTGCCTAGTCCGCCAAGAGACCCCCACTCAGACCATTTGGTTAGTAGACATTTTAATTTTTAATCTCTCATATAAGAGAAATAAGACATTTTTATCTCATACGCAGTCACATGGTAACACCATAAATTTTCACATCACTTTTTAAAAAAAGAAACCCGATATTCGTTTTCGAATCATAATACCTATTGTTAAAACCTTAACTCTAGTGTTAATTTAATTTAATATTACGATAAATAAAATGTAATGTTCCTCTTCTTCTTTTTTGCGTATAAAAACAGAAACGTAAAATTTATTTCGCCCCTGAAACTGTACAATCAATTTTGAATATCATTATTGTATTTAAAATATACAAACTAAACACGGAAACGAGCTTCGCGTTCCAAAATTAGGGTATACTTGGACCGAAGATAATCACCCGTTGACAGTTGGCAGAACATTGGCATAACAAATACCATTAGGAATCGAAATTAAAAAAAAAACGACGTAACGAAACAACCGTCAAAATAACTCATATCCCGACGACGCCCCTAACTAGGGCCCTTAAAACTTATAGGTTTTTTGGGCGCCAAAAAAATTGATGCTCGAATCATAGCGGCAGATGTTAATGATTCTATTATTTATTGTAGGCCTTCACCATTATACCTTTTTTTTCAACTACCTACCGGTAACTGGATTCCTTTAAACGGAAGATCGTTGGTCCGTGTAATTCCGTGTATTGTGGATAACGATTAACAAATAAACACGGGTCCGTTGTGGGAGCGTGGTGGGTTTTAATTTGTCTACGCGCCCTTCGGCCCTTCGTTTTGGACAGGATCTCAATCATTATAGTCAAATGTTACATTCTCACGCGTTTAGACATAGTCCTTCCTAGAGTACAGTTCAATAATCCTTACAATTATCTAAATCCTGGATTTGAATTCCATCCCCAGGATCGATAGCATATTAAACTTCTTCATTAACTGCCTTTTATCTATCAATTTATTTTGATTTTGGCTTTAACCTAATTTCATTTAGAACTCTTTGATTCTTACTACTACCAATGTCGGCTCAACAATCATATCAATGTTTGGGGCTTTATATATTATATAAGAAGTTTACACACACAACAACTGAATAGTTTCTGAACATATTCCATAAATTTACCAAGTTTTTGATTCTGTTTTAGCGTTATTAACATGGTAGCTTACATTAAATTGGTTACCGTCGCTGTAACATCACTTCAGACACTATTAAGTCCACAAGTTTAACTATAGTCAATTATATTAAGAAATTATTATTTTCGCGTATTCCATGATTTAATTCCATCGTAGGAATGTATAATTTTCTCTTAGTGCCACTTGTCAACTATCCCCGCATCACAATGGCTTCACGCACAAAGACGTTTCTTGTCCCCATCTCCGCCTCACTGATTCTCGGCCAGTGGGGCACCATTAATGTGCATGTACCCCATAACCTACAATTGCGGTGTGGATACCTCCCTTCTCCCTAAGTGCAAGAATCCATCGGTGCAAGATATAACTTCGATGCCAATGTAAACTATATATTTTTTTATACTTATACTATCGCCAGAGAAGTGCCGATTTGTTAAATCATTGCTGTTATGTTTTTTTATATAACTGTTGTGGTTATTTAACTCTTTGATGCTAATTAAGTGATTTGAACTACAGAACTGATACCTGTGCTCACAGTCCATACTCGGTCACCCGCGCTCTAAAGTTACTTATTTATGATAAAAGAAACTAAGAATACGGTTGGTTACACTTAAACTTGTATCGGTACCTTAATTCGCAAACCAGCTAACGCCCCATTTGTTAAAAACACGGAGTTCGGAAAGCATGTTTTGCAATTAGCAAAAGTTTAAACTCCAATTTTAGTTTTTCTACGCGATGAATTTAATTCTCTTTTATACATAGTTTGAAAAATATTACATTGTTTTTATGGCTCCCCTAACAAAATTACTGAGATGGAGTTAGCTGGTTTGCGAATTAAGGTATTGATATGATAACTGTACAGTATATTTATACTATAATAATGTTCTTATTTTTGTGAAGAGAAGAAATCAACGGAGGCTTTGATGTAATGTTGAAACAATATCAATGTTAATCTATAGTGAAGTTCCTTCCACTAATATATAATTACTCTGAAATAGCTTGATACATAATTTATTGGGATATTAGTTATTTTTTGTATTTTTATCTGTTAAATGACAATTTTTTATAAAGTTTGCATGACTTTTGGAGACGCCAGATGGCCATGTCTACCCTTTTCTTTTCCTATTCCTATCCTCTCCAAATCCTTAATCCCGACCCCATCCTATCC
>JAOCPS010000014.1:1762873-1785093 GCA_025505425.1 Graphium colonna
AATAATTTCTAAAATCGGTTCATAAATGGCGAAGATATGCGCGAACGTACATAAAAAAACATATGACCATTCGAATTTAAAACCTTCCACATTTTTCAAGTCGGTTAGCAACAGAATAATATATTTTTTTATTTATGAATGAATATACAGAATTTAACCTTTGTACAGACATTGTGTCATAAATACACAATGTCTGTACTTACATCACGACAAGCCATTATGAACCTCAAAAACATCCCACGAAAACATTTAGGGACCGAGAGATTGTAATAATTGAAATATTTAGAACAGTCCGCGGCTTCGCGGGGCTTCAAATAAAATGTTACCCTACTTCCGGGACAATTATTCGGAGATCCTTTTAACGTTCTGCACAAATAATTTGCAGAGCCGCCATTGTCAGTGCAACTCTTGACAGCTTTAGCTCACGGAAACGCATTAAAATGTGGACCAGAGAATCTATCCTTAATGACGTAGCTATTACGTCAGGCACAGAACAATCAAATGACCCAAAGCGTTTGAGCCCTGGCGCCCGAGGGACGGTTCAGCAGTGCGGCTCTTGGTACGCCGGCTGATATAATGCCCCACCGATTTTCTACTTCAACGATGACGTTAAAGAACAGCGGCTGAGTTGAAAGGTTTTTATAGTTTTATGCCTTCGCTGTGTACCGTTTAGGTTATATCTCTATTAATAACGATGTTTCATTTTCATCTATAATTGTTCTTGTAGTAATCGTCTGAATACCGGTTTTCTTGCGTGTCCGTTCGATTTTGATGACGGAGTTTGGCGGTTTTGAGTAATCCTGTTTCTTGCAAATATAACATCATACGTATATTCTATGCTTATATCGTGGTCATATTTGATAAGGCATAATTAAAACTCATCATTTTAAAATATTTATCATAAAATTAAGCAAAATCTTATTTTGCCACATTGAAATAACTCCATCAGATTGTAGACCAACTTGAAATGTGAAAATCTAAAACTGCTACCTCCCCATTTAAGCTCTAATAAATAAGATTTAATAACAAAAGACACAAGATAAAAATGCACCCGAATTCACCTTTGTCCACCGTGTGAGTATTGCGTAAGGCAGATAAGTTGAAATATCTTCACGCAGGTCCAAGGTGGAACGGAACGTCACTGACAATCGCTATGCATTATCTGTGGTCGGCGATCATTTGGCGCGCATCGCTTGTTTGCTCGACAAATAAATAATATCGGCATTGCGACAATGGAAGTGGTGAAATTCCAACCGCCGGCGTATCGGTTTCATACCGGCAAAAGGATCTGCACACAGCCATGTTTGTCTTCCACCGGGCAAACGTTAACACTCCTGTTTGCGCCGCGGCTCAGGAGTCTGGAGCACGGGAATTAATTTTTGTTTTATAGAATAACGCTTTTTTTCTCTCTCCGCCGGCCAGTTGCAAATAGTTTGTTGTGTTGCCAGTGAGTTTAAATCCTTCGAGTTGTTGGACGCTTTCCACGCTGTTGTAACGGGAGTGTATGCTTCGGAAAAAATATTTTTTTTACTATGTCCTTTGTCTAGAAAGCTTTTGCCTAGCTGTGAGGTATAAAAGCTTACACTTTTTTACCTAATACTCACAGTTTTTTTTTATTTATATATAAATGGTATTAGGAAATAGATATATGCCTATAGATACACAGACGCAATTATATACTTGTATACAGTATCCCTTAAGTTGTATTTTCAACTATTTGATCCCTCGTGCTTGCTCCCCTATTTAGCGGTAAAGATTTAAAGCAAGGAGTACTTCGCTTTGCTAAAATTCTACAAGGTGAAAAATATCAATTGCGCTGTTGGTTCTGTATGTTTCATTCAAAATAAAAACTTTTGTAATCCAACAAAAGTATACATATTATATATAAAGCGTATAAACCAAAGAAAATTGTGTATTTTATAATAAATGCTTTTTTTATGGAGATGACGACAAACGAGCAAACGGTTCACCTTATGTTAAGCGATCCCGTCGCCCATATACACACACAACATCCGTAGACCCGCGAGTGCGTTGACAACCTGGGAAATTAGATAGAATAGGTTTATTGGATAGGATGGGGTCGGGATTGAGGATTTGGAGGAGAAAGGAGCGGGAAAAGAAAAGGGTAGGAATGGCCGTCCGGTCCCCAAAGTCATGTATATTTTGCTTAACAGGTACTATGCATTTGATTGTCATCAATGTAAACTTTTTTAAGCTTTTGAACTTTTAATATTTGTCATTATAATTCTTCGATGTTACTATGTCTGTTTTGTACTTCTTGTGCAATCATAGACAATTAATTACGAAGTGAAAAATTTAAGTTGCTTGCAATTAAAATATATAATTGCCTCCGTTTTTTTCTATCCTCCATCTTTGTTTTATTTATAGATATAGTAAAACTGTTAACACGATTTATCTATTACTTCATTAAAACTTACAAATAATTAAGAGAAGTTGATAATAAAAAATAGGAAAAGACAAGGAATTGTTTATAACTTTTTTTTTTTGTTTGCGGTGGCATATATCTAAAATTTTCAAGAATAAATAGAGCCTGAAATACAGAAGGGAAATCCCGTTATTCATCCAATTTCATAAATATGATTATCGTCATTTAAAGATATCTTAATACGCAAACTAGCAACTAGTTTTTAACCAAACATTTGCACGTAATGCTTCCATGTTTTAGGGCTCTAGTGTTCCGTGCCAGATACATAACACGGGGCTTCGGGCTATCGGATGTCGGCGATCGCTGTGATTGCCTTTAAAAAAAAAAAGTCGGAAAACGCTTTAAATGGTCCCACTCTATTTACCCACCGGTATTGTGTTCTTTTAAGGCATCGTTGACTACTTACGGCTTCCTCTCCAAGCCTTCTTTTATATAATTAGGGACATAACTAGCTTTTATTTCAACTAGTCTTTTTTTCCCACTAACCAATTAGGATTTGACGGCGATTAATTAACTTATTTTTATTTGGTCTTATTGTAAATTATTATAATGTTTTATAATAATACATGAGTGATGACCTAATATTTATATTTTATTTCGTCCTCTGTGTCTTTCAAAGCTGATTAGTTATTTTTAAAACGTCAATTCAACGGTTAAAAACACTGACGGATTTTACAGGATTTAACTAAAGTATGAAAACCGATTTCGAACCGGAACTAAGACTTAAAACTATAAAATATCGTACTAAGATATGTTTCAAAAGTTTTTCAACAAATTAATGAACGTCAAAAATTAACAGCGTATTACAAGCCCACCTGTCAAACTATATTAACAAAATCTAATATTGACTAAGTTTCTAACAAAATTTTAAAGTGAATATAATTTTTGCACTCCTTTTTTTTGGTTAATATATAAACTCTCGACTCTTTAGTTTATTTATAGTGACTTGCAACATCTAACAATTTGTCATATAAAGTTTATTTTGTGCTCAGCTTACCTAGTTTTTGCTAAATATTAGTACTAGTGCTAAAGACACAACTAAGTAGTACTAGAGACAGAGTTAAAACTGTTCTTAATAACTTTTCTTATCTATCTTATTAAGTGCACGTGTCCTTAACAACGATTGAGTTGATACATAATGTACGCCCCTAAATTACGTCTGATGTCAAGGAACATCGCACTGTCAGCCAATAGCAGACGGCCCATAACAGATGTAGTGTATGCGTTGATTTATGTACGTGACTGTACTTCACGCATTTGGCACATGCTTAAGAAGGTGCGCGATATCATCTATACGCGCGCACATTATTAATTTATCAGGTACACTCACAAATACAACTCCAATGGAATATATTGGAAACTATTAAAGAATACTCAGCGCTGGATATTTATATGGATAACACCACAATATACACCCATTAATAGTCGCTTATAAGTTTAGTTTTAGTCAATTAACTGTACCTACTTCAATGTGAGCAATACAGTGTTTAACTATTTATCCATCTATTACTGTTTATCTATATATCTTATCCTGCCGAGATATATACAACAGTAAGGTAAATATTTAGTCATATTTTAAATGTTAAAAATGGCCATTGTTCTGAAGAATACCCTTTCCTTGTGTTAAGTACAACGTCTGTGTATGTATCGAGATGTTTTCAACTTATAAAAGATTGAATCGCGGTGGGCTCCGGAGGAAAGGCAATATCGCTTACAAATGCAAGCTTAAAGCCGAGCTATTAAAATGAGACTACAGCATTCCTATTCACATCCTGCCTGATCCGTTATCGAGATGCAAGAACACTTTACAATTAACACGATAAGGCCAATAGATATAATAAATGCGTTACAAAGTAAAGAGCGTATCTCTGCGTTGCAAATTGCGCGCGACAGTACCGGGCGGGCGGCACCTGTGTCGGCAGAGTTCAAAGCGGAGCGGTCTTTGTGCGCGGGCGCTGCAAATATTTATTTTAATCCGCCGCCCGCCCGATCGCTCGTTAATCGCTAATGGAGTCGCTTCCGCGCGTCGCGTCCGCCCGCCGCCGCGGCCGTGCGTCGATTGTTTCGAATTTCGAATTCGGTTCGTGAGCTTTTAATTGTTATTCCATAAGTTTTGCTTTTTTTTTCGTCGGACGAATCGATCCGATCCGGTGTTTACGGCCAAGGATTGTGCAAAGGCTCTGTGAGGTTGTTTCATTTTTTTTGTTTTATAAAGTTCTAACTGTTATTGAGAGTCTATGGCGATGTCAGATAGTATAACCGAACAAAAAAGTCACTTCAATTTCTAACAATAACTTCCAAGCTATAATTTAGCTTTTATAATTTATAACTTTTTAGCTTCGACATAAGGTCGTTTTGAAATGTGTTTAACACTGATAATTTTTAGAGATACCTTTAATTTTATTTCCATCGGTTCGATTAGTGTCGCCGTCGGCCGCCGATCGCAACGGCGCTGGCGTCGCGTGTTGACATCAATATTTGCCCACGCTTTTTGTGGTTAAAAGGGCATTAGTGAACCCTTTTGTTGACTCACAACTAAGACGGTTTGCGTGTCAACAGCAAGAGCAAATATTGGTATGCGGTCGGCTCCTCTGACTAACGTAATCTGGTTTAACGTTAAAGCACCGCGGTGTTTGGTTTTTTTAGTTCTTTTTACGCATCTAAGTCGAGTAGGGACGTATCGATTACGGTGATGCTGTTCTAAAGGTATGTTGGAGTTGGAAGCAGTGGATGTTTATGATTAGTACATCCTTCAATGTTCTCTTTTCATTCGTCAGTCTTTCGCTCCTCGCCTCGGCGTGATAGAGCAAGGAATGCTACAACGTCTTCTGTGTCTATAGGCAAGCCTGAAGAAGTGCAAATTCAAGGCACATAAGCATAAATTATATTTATAATTTATTTATTTAAATTTCAGATTAGTATTCTGTTAGTAAAATCTTTTGGTCCAGTTAGTTTCTATCAATCTGGCAACACGCTTATATCTCATCGTGTTATATCATGTAGGTCGTTACCATCGAGACACGCTTTGATGTCAATAACATAAGTTTACTTCTGTGTGTGATGGGCGAACTCACACAACCTCGAAGATGTCGAGTTACACTCTAGTTTAAGCTACACGTATGATATGTTAAATGATTATTGTTTAAATAAAAATCTAGAGATAATGTTTATTAACCCTATTCCGTTGAAATAAATATATATAGAGCCGTGGTAGCCTAGTGTCCGGGTGCTCGCCTTCAATTCTGTTTACTCGATGTGAAACTGAGTTCGATCTCCGGTGCCGGCACCAATGAAATTGTCAATTTTCTAATTGCAATTTTTAAGTGCTGACTCACCATGTGCTCAACGGTGAAGGAAACATTGTGAGAAAACCTGCATATGAAGGCCGCCAATCTGCACTTGCGCCGCGTGGTGGACTATGCCATATACCCTCAGTCTAGAGGAGCCCTTTGTAGCAGTGCGATAATTTAAAAAAATAGGCTGTTACTTCACTAAATATATATAGCTTCAGTTCATATACAGAACAACAAGTATAAAAATTGTAATAGGCAACAAATATTTGTACCAAAATAATACTTATTCAAAACGTCTTAAATAAGGACCATGTAGTCAAAGTAAAACGAACTTTCTAGTCACAATTAATATTCATATTAATGAAATTGTTATGTGTACATGCTTTATACTCGCAGCTAACAGTAATAAAAACGCCATAAATTGAGTATTTTTTGTGAAAACTGGCGATTCACGCAAATAAATGATAACGCTTGAGATACTATGATGAAATGTACTTCTTTAAGCTGTTTTTAAGCCACATTTACAACCAGCTGTCGGAATTAATTGTTGATTAAACCAGGTCATTAATTTTAAATAAGACTATCAACATTTACTGGCTATTCCATTTTACACTTCTCTTAACTCGTAGCTACTTTTTGCTACAGAAAATAAAACTTATAAGAGAAACTTAGTTTTTTCTCAACTAACTAATGCTTGTATATCTTTCGTAATACGCTTATAAAAAATATTCCGAAAATTAACTCAGGGCGTTTTATATTTATAAATAATCTTTTAGTTTTATCAAGTTATCAAAAGTACTTTATTTATTCATTTATAGCTTCACATGTATTTAGCATGTGTGCTAAATTCAATAAAAATACGTCAGCATTCGAACTTAATATCGGGATTATTAGTACATTTATATTTAATATTCCGATCAGAAATATAAATGCTTCAGGACTCTAGTTAAGATATAAATAGTACAGGTAGAGGCATGTGTAGCACATAACCCTTAGCTTTAATCATTAATAGCATTCATCTTTCCAATTAAATTTTACTCTATATTTAACAGATATTTTTATAGATACACTTTTATTTAAAAAAAAATAATATTTGAGATTCATGCTTAGCTTTTATTGTAGTTATTTTTTTTATTACAATTATGCATTGTACGACTTTGTTGTGTACAGATATTATTGTGTGAAATTAATAAATTATTATTGACCTACATGTATATGACTAGCAAGTAAAGATTTAAAAGGTTAAGTGATTTAAGAATCTTTCAAGTTCCAAGATCCAAATGATTTGTTTTAGTATTCAAAATAAAACCATTATAATACATCTCATACTAACAACTATGCCTATAAACGAAAACGCTTAAAATAAACCTTTTTTTTTCTGCGTCCTCCATAGGTTAGTTAGTAGAGAATGTCTAAAGCATTGAATCCGCATATACACAACGTAACTTTCTGTATAAAATATAAAATAAATATTTTTTTATACGATTGATATTGTCTGCCCTTCAATATTTAAGTAGCACTTCAATTTCAAAGCGCTACATTGTCGCTCAAATCTAATTCTTGAGCATCGGTGATCACGGCGTTCGAATTCAATCGATTCTGCATAATCGGCCCCGAAATCCTGTCCCCGGCTCCGCGAATTCATGGCCGATATGAAAAAAACCGTCCTACGGACTCAAATCACGTTCCGTTGCCGTTCCGCGAATTAAAAATCTACAAAAAGCGCGACAGGGACGGGCAAGCGACGCAAATGCAACATAGCATCCACGCCCCTATACGAATAAAATTCAAAATAAGATTTGCGAAGGAGGCTAAAAGGAATAACAACGCGGTTTCTCTAGTCCGTTAGAGCGGGAGGGCTATATGTGACTCCGCTCCGGCTTTGAGGTTAGTTGATATGAGTTATGGCGCGCGTGTTTGCCGCGCGAATTAGCCATTTGGCGCGAACGCCGGCGACGCCCGTTCGACGTTCGGAAACGTGCAACTGCAATCGAATGAGACGCGCGCAGTTAATTTTATTCCCTTTCCTTCATGTAAAAAGGTATATAGGCATTATACTTTTCTTTCAAGTCGACTTATAAAATTTTATAAGACTCAACCATGTGTATACAAAACGTGAAAGGATCATTTCATGGTATACCTATATGACATAAAACATCATAAAATATACACATTTTTACCATGGACTTTTGAAATATAAAATTGATATTTATTTATTAAAATTTATCATAAACTGTGCGTATATAGTTTTATAATTGAGCAAGTTAGAATTAAGGTAGCACAGCGACATCTAGAGGCCAATAGCTTAAAACGCTCGTTCGTTCTGAACATGTTGTAATGTTTTTAAATAATTAATAAATAATTTTAAATATTATGCCAATAAATGAATATTAACAAAACACTCCATCATCATAGCGCCGTTAATAAAAACGATATAACATTCTCCTTGTTTAACGGAACGATTCTCGTGCCTATCCGTTTATATGTGTTGATATGATATGCTTGAAGTTCAACTATGTAGGACAAAACAATAGGATCTTGGTTTTTCACGAAAAAACAAAACACAAAAAAGCAGAAACCAATAATCGCTCCAACAATCGTTATCCACACGAAACGTAAAAACGTTAACGAAACAGAACACGAAAGATATTAACACCATGAACAATATAAACGTCGGCTAATATCTCAATTTATGGAATAGACGTGGAAAAAAAGCCGAACGATTCCTTTATAATCTGTGACCGTATCGAAGCGATTGCAACGGGCGGACTTGTGGCGCCATCTTCTGACAGTTATACGCGTCCGATCAGAGTGAATTAAGACGGGGGCCATTACATCAATCTTACGGCCATCGGCGGGCTCACGATTTTAATGTCATAATTATTTTTCTCTATGGGAGAATTCATTAATGCCCGCACAGTAATTGGCCGCGTTACGAGTGAATCGAAAATTGCTGTGTAACGTATGCCTACAGAGCGATTGCAATCGTTATTTTTATAACGACGTATATCTCGTATACCACGATATAAAGACCGATGATATCTTAAACAAAAATCTAGAGATCAATAAGAAAATCTAGGATCAGTGTTTTTTCTGTTTTTTTTAAATTTTTCAGTGTCGAATCTTCGGAAAAGATCATGTTAGGTTTGGTTATAGGTATATATAATCGATACATCGAGCATCTGTGGTTTAAAAAAAGAATCTGTCAATATTATATTTTTTTTTAATAATACCGAACTTGTAAAACATTAACAACAAATATCGGTAATTGAATATTTTCGTATAGGTAGGTTATGTGTTTCTGATTTAAGAACTGGTATAATAAAACTGGCATAACAATCCTTCAATAGAGCAAGAATGTCAAATTAAGTCTTTCATTAATTAATTTGATCACTTACCATCAGGTGCGCCGTATGATCGTTCGCCTCCTTCTCTAAAAACAATAAAACTATAATTAAGGGAATTAGGCAGTTTATACTATAAAAACTTTAATAGAACAGGAAATCGCCAGTTGAAAATTAACATCCCGTGTCAAAAGTTAATTGTTTTATAAAAATGTACGCATTAAAATCTACTCTACAGATCTCTACAACTAATTCTTAAGACATTATTGAATGAAGAGCTTATAAATGGGGCATGCTCTTTATCTATTTGTCAACTTGACGTAATCCGCAGCGCTACCATTTCGATTATTTTTTTATCGACAACTGAAATCGTCAATGGCGGACCACCACGAGGTCCGATTTACATATTAATTTGTTGTCCGCGGCCGTAAAATAAAGAAATTGGATAGACGGATAAAGGTCTCACAACTGGGGCCGTCGCCGCGCGATCGTAATTCCATTTTTATGTTATCTGTATTCGAAATGGCCGCCTCTTTAACGCACCGCTTCGTTAGTTTATTAAAAAAAATAGGTGCTCTATGGCTCGATTATGAGGTTTGTGTGTCAAAATACGACTGCTGGCTGTAACGTTTTGTGTTTCAATCCATTCAGCCGCTGGTCTTGGCAGACCTTTGTTTTTAAAAATGTATAGACAATTACTGAAATGATTTTCATCTGTCCCAATAAATAGTTTATTGTAAAATATAAAAGGAAAACAGTTATATTTGTAACGTAATATTCGGTATTCACATTTTTTATATGTATTTTTCGATGTCTTTAACTGTTGACAGAATTCAGTTGTTTGTCTTTATTTTATTAATGCCCTATGATATCTTATTACACTATATATAAATTTATGCGTAATAAAAATCAATTTGTTGGAGGCGGAATATTATTCACTTTTCTTATCTTCAACAAATAACCCAATTAATAATTCAATTACTCATTAGTTTACTTAAAGGTCTTATTTATTAATTGTTTATTGATTTTTCTGACGGTCATTTGACATATTACTTAGCCAATTATAAAGCTTATTTTCTTGTATTAAGTTGTTTATATTTTTATTTAAACTTTAAGGTACATAAAATACCATTGTACATTTCTGTGAGAAGAAATCTACAGCAAAGACTAAATTTCGTCTACTCGTAGATATAATAGAGATGTAGAAAGTACATAGTAATAACAGTAGATACTTTGATCGACTTGGTAGGGACTGATATGCAGAGTAGATATTTATGTATAGTCGAGATCAGAGCATATTTATTAGGGATAGTAGATAATCCTACGTACAGACCTACAACAGAGACCTTAGATGATTTTAAGGAACAGAATGCTTTACTGATTACCAGAGTCGGTACATATGTACTATTGTGACCAGAAAATACTTATTCAGAAAATTAGTATTACTACGAAGAAATGTACAGTCGAGACCAAATGTTACTTTATGAAATATGCTTAACTGATGAGTAGGGTAGGCATACATGTACAGTAGCGACCATAAAATACACATTTAGAACAGTAGATATTGCTACATAAAGACGTGAAACATAGTGCAACATAGAACAGAAGACTAAAGTCTTCTGTTCCTTAAAGTCCATAATGAGTGGAGTCGGCAAATATGAACTATTGCAACCAGAGAAACTTATTCAGAACAGTAGATATTGCTACGTACGGACGTGGAAAATAGATCTGAGGTAACTTATATAGAACATTTATTCAGAACACTAGTGTTGCAACGTAGAGGCGCACAGTCCAGACTACAGATTTCTTTAAGAAACATGCTTTACTGATAAGCAGAGACGACGCATACGTATGTGCTGACTCTGCTTATCTACGACCAAAAAGCAGATTTTTAGAACAGTAGATCTTGCTACGTAGATAAACAATAGAGACGTGAGGTAACTTTAAGGAGAAGGCTATGATGATAAGTCGGTACATATGTAATATTTCGACCAGAGAACGCTTATACAGAGCTCATTTTAAGGAATATGCTATACTAATGAGCAATGTAGGCACATATACACAGTTGCGACTAAAGAATACATATTTAAAATATTTGATACTGCTACATACACACGTACAGTCGAGACCAGTGGTAATTTTATGCACAGTAGATACCTTTGATCTACAGGGCATGTTAGCACAACTGTACAGTGAATGACAGAGAATGCTTATTCAGAGGTCATTTTAAGAAATATGCTTTAGTGATGAGCAGAGTCGGCAAATATTTCGATCATAGAACACATATCTAGAACAGTAGATATTGCTACGTACAGATGTACAGTTGAGACCAGAGGTCATCCTATGCACAGCAGATACCTTTGATTACAGGGCATGTGAACACAACTGTACAGTCGAGACGTTTATGTACAGTACATACGAATGATCAGCAGTAGGTACAGTCGATATGCATCGCATAAGTATATGCATATCGGGCGTCAACACCCGCGAACTAATGAAGTCTAGCAGACGTCGCATCATTGGAATTGCGACTCCGTACTAACGTAATCTAGATAGGTGAGTCCATTGTTGCCGCCGGCTCCTTCTGTTGCAAGTATAATCTGTTTGTATGCAAAACTGGTATTGATATTCCGCCGTGGGCCTTCAATATTCAATGCGGTGGCTGGTTTCAAATGAGTAAGAACCGGTGTAAATAAGTACACAATGCTGCGGGAGAACCGGCGCCGGTAAAGTGCGAATGTTCGATAGGATATGCCTTTTTACGTTCAGTATAATCTGTCCATCATATCAGTGTAATGTAAGAAAACTTGATATGATGATAGTTATAACTGAATAAAAACTCACTAGTGATCGTCATTTTTAAGCAGATTTTTCAAAGAAATCAGTTCAGTGGTTTGCTTTTAAAAACAAAATAACGGAAAATCATGTTCTAGAAAAAACACTTTTAAGGCGTTTGAAATCGGTGTCATGAAGTGTAATTTAATGTAAAAATAATCTTGTATTGGAACATTTGTTGTAAATGGGAAAGGTGTAAAAGAAAATAAACATGCACAAGTAAATTGTTAATAATATATTTGATGGACAACGAAAACGCCTTCTGTGACAATCGTACAAATTGTAAGACCTTATTTTATATATAGTAAGATAATGCATATGAATATAATAGTGACCACTTTTTTGTCATTATACGAAACATCATTTAAGTTAAAAGAAAAATATAAGTTATTATTGTCTCCAATATTTTTTTCTAGTACCTATTGGAACTTCAAAAAGTTATGGAACAATTGTACACCAGTAACTCTGCCAGTTTAACCCTGATTCCGGTATATAAATAAGTAACAAAAAAGACCTTTACGATGTATTAAATTGAATCGCTTATACTATAATTTGGGCGGCAGAGGGGTCACGATATGTCATTATAAGAAAATGTCCGATTACGTGCGGCTCGTTGAGTAATATTTTAGGGCGTAATAAGAGCTTATGGTGTTTTTTTTATTCTTTAGTCACAGTCATGCAATTTAATATAACTAATATGAGAATCAAAGTGGCCAGTATTTGAAGAAGTGTTTTTAAAGAGAACTTTCAAAAAAACTCCTTTGATATTTGACCGGCAAGCTGAAAACGATAATACGCCAAGAATCAAGAGGACCTCATCGAATGCGCTTTTTTTATTAGATCGTAGTTAAACTTTCTCAATTTTTATTACAATGGTATGTTTAGAAAATATGAGATATTTACTATATTGAATTTAAAATTTTCAACTACCATAGAAATGGAAAAA
The DNA here is from genome assembly GCA_025505425.1 of Graphium colonna. Taxonomy (NCBI): domain Eukaryota; kingdom Metazoa; phylum Arthropoda; class Insecta; order Lepidoptera; family Papilionidae; genus Graphium; species Graphium colonna. Next base: position 1,775,738 of record JAOCPS010000014.1, read on the forward strand.
AAAATAATAAATTCTAGTTGATTTCAGTCAATACCAATAAAGGCGGCAAATAGGAATTGATTTCCTTTAACGGTCACCTTTGAAGGAGATCGTGATCAGCTCATGTCTGATTCAGGGGTGGATGCAATAATGACACTTAATGACACGTGGGGTGAAAACGCTTCCTTACGATATCATCTACATTATTGATGAACTAACTTTTTTGCCGACAGTCATTTCCAACTTAACCGAGGAACTATCCTTACTCGATAACTAGGAAAAAAGATGGCACTATTTAATTTCAGAGGTTTAGAGCGAATTTTTCATTGTTAAATATTACTTATTTACCAGTATTATTATTGATGTAATATTGTTCCTTGTTTTGTAGACAATTTATAACAGAATGATAGTATTGTTCATCCTCTTCTTTGAAACATCCTTCAGAATTAGTATCGTATGATCTTTCTCCATCTGTTTCTGCATCTGGCGACGTGGGGTGTATGTGAACTGTGGATTCAAAAGTGGATCTAGTCGAACCAACGCAATGAGATTCGACCACTAGGGCTTTTGCTGTTCACTTTATATCACGTATTGTCTATACATTCTACAGAAAAATAGAATCCATGTGCCGTAGTAAGTTAATTGTTAGTAAAATATTTTAAATCAATGATGTTGTAAAGAAAAGGCTGCAATGCTCAAATGTCTGTTTATTGATATCTAGTTGACCGTTGTTACGAGTTTCACGAATACCCACATATTGTATTCTGGCTTCAGTTTCAGACCTAATAAGCAATGAAATTTGCTCATATGTAAGCACTTCATAAGATTAATGAGGGCTTGCATGGATCCCTGAGGGATTCCAGAACATCGAGTTTCATTTTCGCAATGTCGCAAATGAACCTCGTTATAGACAACAACGGTTCAAGTCTTTGTGGAGGGGATGCGATGCAGATGCGAAATTTTCCAAGCGTCGTAATGAAGTGGGAGAGACGAGTGGATGCTGATTAATTGCAGCCATTGTCGGACGATTCGACGAATTGTCGCCAATTGTTCGTTCCCAATAAGGTATCGGGTAACAGTCGGTTTGTTCGCAGTTTGCAACGCACTTAGGAGTGACATAGACAACGGGGTTATCAGACGTATGAAATCATCCAGTTATGAAAGGCTAACGCGGTTTTAGACTAGTGAGGATGGATTTATCAAGTTTAAAAAGCATGGTAGTCGTTTCCAATGTGGTTTCTTGATCGCGTTCGCGATTATACCAAAAAGTATTAAACATATTTCCATACCGATCTCGGCATTCACTTGTATACTGATATTTGATATATATAATTTTATCTATTTCGATACATATTTTACAAAATAAGGGTTTAATTCTTAACTAAACGCACCAAAAACTAATAATAATGTACATATGTTTTAATAACTTCTTAACAATAAACTACTGTGTGTCAAATTTTTACCAAGTCCTTTCATCCGTTATTGGGCCATTAAAAACGATCCGAAAGATATTTCGAATTAAATTATTTTATAGAGATTGGAGACAAATATCACCAAATTTATTCAATCATTTACTTCCTACCAGTGTTATATATTTCTTTTCTTCTTGTAAGCTTAACAATAGTTGCACTCCATTAGAGTCCATAGTCCAATCTATTGGCTACTGACAGCCTTGTCCATATGACCTCCAGGGTTTATATTACGGAAACGATCAAGCAATGCATAGATAAAGTATACATAACAAAAAAGTATAAGCAACTGACTTTGAAACTCGACAAAATAGCATTAATCCCCGCTACGCTCACTCCATTAGATTTTAAAATTGGTTATAAAATAATGCTAATGAATATTTAGGAAATATTTCAAAAAAAAATACCGTGCTACGGATATTACAAGCCTTATTATTTACTGCTCGTCTCCTAAGGGTTGTCAAATGATGATAGATAGACTAAACTATCACTCATCGATCTAGTTATCATGTACAAAAAGATTTTTTTCATTCTGACTGGTAGTTTTAGAAATGTAAAACCTATTGAATTTTAATATATTACAGGAAATTTACATTCTAAAAGGATATTACACGTTTCTCTGTATTGTTTTTCATCATTGAGAACCTACATAGGTAAATATGTCTGATTAATAATCCAACTAAACGGTCTGTCTTGGTAGGCGTAGACTTTGAACGCGTAAGTACAGCAATAGCCTCACTCTTACCTTGAGTACACCCACGTCATAAGAATTACATACGTCATTTAAATAAAACGAGTTGGTAGTTACGATTTTCATTTCAAATGCTTGTCTAATATAAATGTCCTCGTTTGAATTAGTGACGTATCTATTTATTCATTTTCTTGACCCCTGAAAATCGATGTCTTGAATTCGATATATGTATATCGGATCGATATATTGTTATTTAAATTTTAAAATAACATATCCTGTAAAATTCTTAAAGGTTTACAGAGAGGCTATCTTTGTATTTTGGTTTCGTGGCCTTAATTAGCAAACCAGCTAATTCCACTATTTGTCAAAAACGTGGAGTTGGCAGCGACATCATTTGCAACAATTCAAAATTAAATAATGTTACAATTATTTGAATAAATAGCTATTCTAAAACCTGACAGGTTTATCTACGCGATAAAATCGTATATTTTTTTTTATTTAGTTTGAAAATATTACAATTTTATGGTTCCCCTGAAGAAATTACTAAAATGGAGTTAGCTGGTTTGCGAATTAAGGTATTGATATTTGAAATTGAATATTTAGGTGCATTTACTTCACAATAGGTGCTCATTATGTGATATCGTATATATAATAATTTATGTAAATAAAAAAATAATTAAAGAAATTACTTCAGTCTTAGATGTAAAAAATGTAGGAAAAATTGCATTATCCTAAGTTTCAAGATAATTCAGACTTAAATGTTTCAACAAATTCTGCATTTTATATTGATATTTTAGGCATAATTATTGCAAGAGGGAATTTCTACGTGGCACCAGCTTATATTGGATATTATTTAGAACTGATTTAGAACTTTATAATTGTGTACAAATGCGTACAATTAGAAGCTAAACGATCAAGTTCCTAAGCTGTCTAAAGTGTGTTACGCAGACGATCCTGAATTCGATGCACAAGTACCAGCCGCGGTTCCACCTGGTGCGCGCCAACGACATCCTCAAGCTGCCCTACTCCACCTTCAGGACGTACGTCTTCAAGGAGACCGAGTTCATCGCGGTCACCGCCTATCAGAACGAAAAGGTATGCATTTTTTCAACACCTACAAATCTTGTTCTTTCAATCTTAACTAATATTATTAAGCTTTAGAGTTTCTTTGCTTCAACGCGCTAATCTTAGCCACTGTTGTTCCTAATAGAAAAAGTATTTTTTTTGGAAAACCCATTAATTGTGGAATTCTTTAAGCTACATAACATCATGCTATGACCAATAGGAGAGGAGTGGCAATGAAAAATGTTGCTGAATGGCGGTAAATTTTCACGGGTAAACTCCTGAGAGCAGCTCGTCATTAATAAAACATTTTTTTTTATTAATCCACTCAAATCCTAATAAATTTTTCACTTTTAGTTGATGATAGTTAAATTTAATCTATTAATTTTATATATTAAAGGCAATTCAGTTTCCATATTCCTTATTATTGTGATTCTGTCATACATACATATTTATATAAATTTTAATTATTTATTTAAAACAACTGAAAATGCATTTTTTTTGTAGATCTAAGTAAGAATGGACTTTTTATTTATTACTTGTCTATAGAGAAAAGTTGGTAAGCGAGCATACAGTTTACCTGATGGTAAGTGATTATGTCGCCCATGGATACAATGGCCAAAGACTTGTATATCCGTTTTCCGCTTTAGATGCAAACGATTATTGGGTAAAAGTGGAACAAATTGACAAGCCAGATATACTTTATTTTACCCTGGATTACTACATAAAGCGGTACCTGGTAGACAAATGAAACAAGAGCTGAATGTTCTGCTCTCCTGCCTGAAGATTTTGCCAAGCATACCTTCAACATAGAATTACAATTAAATGTAGTAGTGTTTCTTATATTAGTGATAAACATGTAAAACTTATATGACTTTATGATGATTGTTATCTACTTATAACACATAAAGTAAAGTAACAGCCCATTTTTAAATGTCCCATTGCTGTGGAAAAGGCCTCCTCTAGACAGAGGGTATAGAGCATAAGTCCACCACGCACCCAAGTGCTGATTGGCAGACTTCACATATCTCAGAAATACTATTTCATAGATATGCAGGTTTCCTCACGATGTTTCCTTTGCCGTAGAGCACGTGGTAAATCAACACTTAGGATTGCAATTACAAAATTAACAATTTCATTGTTGCTGGCAACGGGGATCGAGCTCAGGTTCGCCTCGAGTAAAAGGAATTGAAGGCGAGCGCTCGAACACTGGTCTACAGCTGAACACAATAATAATATGTTATATTATTGTGTCGAGCCGTCTATTTAAATAAAAGTCCATTTAAATAAAGCAAAAAAAAACACAAGTTAAAATGTTTAGTTTATAAAGAAGAGCGTAGGTAGGTCCTTATCTATTCGTTTAACATGGCAAAGTTACCTTATAACGTTTTAAGATGTTTTAGAGACAAAGCTATAACATTGAATTATTTATACAGATAACGCAGTTGAAGATAGACAACAACCCATTCGCCAAGGGCTTCCGGGACACGGGAGCTGGCAAGAGGGAGAAGAAGTAAGTATCAAGTCCTTGATAAAATAAACTATATTTTTGAACAGCGGTTCCCAAACTATTTTGTTCTACCGCTCTCTTTTTAGAAAAAAATATCTAGCACCCCCTTAAACATTAATAACCTTCTAAAATAACAATACTATCTGAAAGAGCACTAAAGCCTAATTTAAACCACTGTCTTGAATGAAGGCGAGAGTTTCGGAGCCCCAAGGGGCGCTAGCGCCCGCTTTGGGAACCACTGCTTCGGAATATGATGTCTTCTTTTGAAAAATACTAATGTATGTTGTTATTCAAAACATCGATATTAGTCGATTTATGCGCTAATTAATTTTGAAGATATTTTTTTTTATCCGAATAAATAAATTTTAGTAGTCTCCTATTTATGAAAAGAAAAATAAGTCAAATAGTTACATTTTTAAATTCAACATCACCGTTAAAACATATCATGAAAATTCTAAAGCATTTTAAGTTGGTTTTGATAATTTTCTTTAAAAATTACTTGTATGTAAACAAAACTTGTACAAAAGCACTATACATTTAGGTGGGTCTCGTCTTGAAATTTCGTGATACCTGTCGTAACCATTTAAAGACCCTTAATGATTCGTGCCGGATAACCGGCTGTAAGTTGGAAGATTAACGACGCAAACGGGCGGAGTGAGGGCATAACGAAATTAGCCGGTATCTGCGAATCTCCAAATTAATTGGGCCACGAGCCGGCGCTCTAAATGCACCCAACTGTAGGGCGACCATGGTGCAGTGGAATAACAGATAATTCCCAACACTAGATAAGATATTCTTTATTTGTACGAACTTGGTATATATACTATGCATGTAAGTGATTAAATATAAAGAGTCGGACTAAAATGTTCGGCTACACAACTCGCTACACAAAACTATACTTTATACTTCGTAATATTAATAAATATTGTAAAAGATTTTACATAGATACATTTCAATACAGAGGCATTTACGTAACCGCCTCCGTAGCCTAATGGTATGGGCGCTTGCTTTACAAACCGAAGGTCGTGGGTTCGAACTCCGCGGGGGAACAACGACTTTGTGTTGTTGTTTCTTGGTTGGGTTAGGGAAATGCGGACTGATCTCCCGATTGCCTGAAAAGAAAGATGATTCATGCATCGGATGGGCATGTAAGTCGGTCCCGGTTGTCAAGAACATCTTTGGCAGTCGCTATAGGGTGTCAGTGCCTTCAAACATCCTGACAACTAATCCATCCTTTGAATTCAGTTTATTCCTTTGGGTTGCGGAGGTCGGATGACAGTCGCTACGCGTAAAAACTGAAATTCAGGTAGAAGGCGACCCCAAGTAACTTGGGAAGAGGAGGAAGAAGAAGAAGACATTTATATACATAATTCATTTAGAAATTCTTCTTCTTTCTATGATATAGAAACTAATCCTTATGATATTATGTGTGGTAATAGTATAATAAATAAAATTTATGCAATAATAGTACCTAATCCATAAAAATAATAAAGTAATATATCTGCTAAACACACCTTTCTACTTGATGTTTTCTAATTTATTTCGAAAGATCAAAATAATTAATTATTTAAAAAATAACTTCAGTTTCATTTGGTACACAATAGGTACGCTCGAAATCAAAATCTTTTAAAATATAAAAGAAATATGACAAAATTTATTTAGGATTTACAAAAATTATTTCTTTTTTTCAATTACGGTAGAGCAGGATTTAGATTTTATTTCTTGACTAACTAATTAAAGCCTAGATGATTTTTTTTTAATTAACCCAGCAACTTTAGTCATAGGAAAATTAGTTGTAAACTAGATCTTAGGATTAATAATATCCTAAGATCTAGTTTATGTATATGTAAATCTTTATTAAAAACATTTTAATATATCTATATTCATAAAACCTTTATGAAGTCTACATAATTTTTGGGGATGCCTGATGGCCACGTCTACCCTTTTCTTTTCCCACTCCTTTTTTCCTTTTCCTATAAACCTATTCCCCAATAAACCTATTGATGCAATTTCCCAGGTTGACAACGCACTCGCGAGTTTCTGGATGTTGCGTGTGTCCTGGGCAACGGGATCGCTTACCATCAGGTGAACCGTCTGCTCGTTAGCTTTCTGTAAAAAAAATATCTTATGTCATTATATCTTCCATGCTCATCGCAATGTTCACCATTAAAAAATAGCAACGAAGTAAAATACGAACATTTATATTTGTAATATTAGCGTGGCAAATAAAACTTATACAATAAAAGAAGAATAATTCGTGATCGAAAGTATAGCGCCTATCCAGAATAATAAGAAATCAGTAGTAAATTTGGCCATTCATCCACATAAAATTCATCGTTCTAAAACTCTCAATACACAAATATTGATATCTGCAGTATAGTTTTCAAAATATAATAATTCATTTATTATGCTATTTGGCTTTCATTCAAACGAAACTTATATCTTAGATAAAAAAAAATGTACACCCGACATTAGCAGACTTAGTATCCAAGAGTTACAACCTAGCATTAATTATCCCGAACGTTCCCTTAGCGCGGCCACCCTACACCGACACGGCGCTGCCGTTGAAAATTCAAATTAAGCCAATCCGGCGCCTCCTTATTCGTGTCGGGCTTAAACTCGACGCGCCATCGCTCGGAATGGCGGCGTCATTGCGACTTGGCGCTTTTTTCCCGCCTTTTTCCCCGTCTTACGTAGTGAGGGGAAAATTGGATTTCCGCGATCGAATTGACTACGGTTTTTTCGTGCTGAGCGCGATCCGTCGCCGCGGGGGACACCTCTAACGTCTAATGTCGGAGAACTCAATTAGCCGGTCGGTATAAATAGATACACAAGCACTGAATACGAATACCGTGATAGAAGTGAACGAATAAATACTGCGAGTAAAAGGACTGCCCATTTTTATATGATATACCGTACCAAGTTGCATCAAGTTCAAACTTGTTTTTTAGAGACTAGACGTATTATATTAACTCATGTAGGAGGTATTTTTGTAAAGAAAACCCGGGTTTCGGAGTTATTTGATAAAATAAAAAAATCGATTCATATAGAATTGTTTATATTGCTTTCTACATCTCTATGGCCGATCGTGTAAACGTCATGTATGTAAATCAAATTTCATATATTTATAATAGCATCTCGATGGAGAATAATATCGTAAAAAATTATCGAAATAATTACTATATAATTTTGATCTACTATATATTTTTGTACCGCTTTTGGGCATTGTCCTTTTAAGTAAAGGTATGGTAGTGGCGAAATTTGATAGTGTTTAGTGCTTTCATTAACACGTACGATAGAAATTTATTGAACCACCCAAAAAGATTTAATTTTGATTAATACAGAAATTCATTCTTATTGCGGATCATTTATTTAATGTATTAAATTGGACATATAAAGAGAGAATAATACATTAAAAATTGTTACGAGTCATCATAAAAAACTCTTTATAAATACAGTAAAGAAAGATAAACTCATTACAACATTCTCTAATTAAACTGAGAGAACAATAAGTAACAAAAAAAAACACGTGTCATTCGCCACACGTTGCGGGTAATTTCAGGGGGACGACGTCCAAATGGATTTAATTCGTTCAGTTAACATTCCAGCCGGAACCGGCCGCAGCTTCCGGATTACGGCGGCCCCCGGATAACCGGAAGCGCATCTTTTCAATATGGCCGCCGGCCGGAAGCGCGGGAAACGTGAGCGTTTTGACAAACGCCCGCGGCGGCCGAGGAAAGCGACACATGCCGCGAATGCCGCATTTCCTTTTTGTTGCCAGCCCGTGCGTTACAATGATATCGTACTGGTCTTTTACCTCGCTATTGTTGAAGAATGTAGAAGGTTTCTGAACAAACTCTAGCTATTGTCTTAAAGAGCTTTTTGGTGGAAATAAATATACTTCGTTTTACGTTCATCTGCATTGAAAAACTAAAACTGGAACACTGATTTGAATAGTTCCATACAAAAGTGGCAAAAACTATTTTCTAATGTAAAACTCGTCAAAAAACATTTAGAGAAATTGCATAAAATGTATGTAAAGCAATTTAAATTATTCTCCTACGGCGACCTGATTATTTAACTTAAAGATATTCTAGGGTAATGTAAAAAACTACTAATTTCAGCGATTTCATAACATTTGTTTATAAATTGATATAAAAAATTGCTAAAATTTTATTCTGTCTGCTTATGTAATAGTTAAATCTTAAATTTTACGCAATACAAATTAAGTTGTCTAGGACTCGCAGTGGGTTGCCTAGGACTCGCAGTTTTTTATACAATTAAGGTCACATTTTAAATAGCTCGCGCAAAATTTATTACCCTCAAATCAGAGCCGCTTCACCAGTGACCACCATTACATCTGTCCATAGGATGTCATTCTTTCTTTCCTTTCTTTAACTTATCCTAAGACTCGTATTATGATGCTTGCTTCAAAACTATTCCTGATAAATCTGACAAGATAAAACAATAAAAAATCTCTGCGACTGATACTTTAAAAGATAAGGGCATTTAAAAAATAAATCAATAATTCCTTAGCTTTTTACATCAGCATAGTCTTGCCGATTTCATTAATAATAATAATAATAATATTCTTTATTTGCCATTATACAAGGTACATTGGTTATGATACAATTAACATTTAAAA
>JAOCPS010000014.1:1794683-1811240 GCA_025505425.1 Graphium colonna
GGAGTATGCGTTTTTACAAGTTGTCAAAACACATGTCTAAAAGTAAGCATCATTCAATTTGACAATTTTGTTTGACATTGCTTCATCTGGATTATTCTCTAATCTGAGCTTTTGAAGTATTGAACTTTTAATGTAAAAATAAGAGTAGTTAATATTAAAACATATTTACCTAGCAGAGTTTTTGAAAGTTCTGCTCTGAAAGGGTTGTTACAACGGTAGTTTTAGGGATTATTTCCTAAAAACAAAAAACAAGCACTAATGGAATATTTTTTTTTAATTTACCCATTTATAATATCTATTGATAATATTAGCAATACGAAATTCATAACCTCGTTGACGTCCCTAGAATTTTAACAGGCGTTGTTAATACCGTACGTAATGGTGGTCACTGAAGAGACGTCTGTATGGATTTAGTGACGGGGAATTGTGCTCGAGCTATTAAAAATGCGACCGTAAATTATGGAGAACTGCGGCTACTACGCAAAATTTACCCCCCGCACACCTCAAGAAGTCGGCCGGGACGGCTCGTCAGTGACGATCATAAGAAATTCGCGGATATCACGAGTAAATCACTGGAAGTTCTTGCGTCACATCCACAGCGTTATCGCGGCGTTTATCGAGCGCACGTGTGTACAGGCCTCTGAGTTCTTGGGACAGAATTATCACGATCTGAGCGGACACGAGTGCTCTATCAAAGATCCCACTCGGTTCCTCTCGCCCTTGAAGCTTCATCTTGTTACTAAATAATATAAAAATCACTTGCCATTATCCTAACCAATCGTTTGTTGTTTTGACGTTATTAATCAACCGATAATTCAAACATGCATACAAATTTCTAGGGTTATAGAAAAAATTACGTCCGTACATCTAGAAACAATTCTTTCGCCCTCTAAATGCTTAAGTGCCAATAAACTTATTCTATCCAATTCCCCAGGTTAACAGTGTACTCGCGACTTTTCAGACGTCGTGCGTGTTTATAGGCAAAAGGATCGCTTAACACCAAGTAAACCTTACGCTCGTTTATCTTTTTTTCCAAACAAAAAGACAGTCTAACATTACAACTACAGATATGAATACTTTGCAAGCATATGGCTGTACTGCAGAAATATAAAAATAAAAGGGAAAAGGAGAAGAATCCCGAAAAAAATACTATAAATAATGATTGACAAAATCTTTAGTAAAACGAGCGAAGCCGCAAGCAAAAATTTAGCCAACAATATATTAAAGGCAAATTTCAAATATCAATACTTTTGACTCATATCTAAGGGCGATTCGATCACTTTCCAGAACGGGTGAACAAAGGCTAAAAAAAGTTAACGCGACGTTTAAATTCAAATTATTTTTATTTGCGGAAACATGGTCGTACATTCGAAATCGAAACGCAATAAAATATCTGTAAAGGGAAAATGTAAGTAATTATTGTACTTATTTAAGTTAATAGTATACATATTCGCAAAGAAGAATACAATTTCTAATATATAAAAATCTCGTACCACGCTATTAGAGGTCGTATTGCTCCAAAATAGCTTAACTTAATCTGATGATTTATTTTTGCATAATTGGTAGGTATCACAAAAGATCGTAATGACTTTTTCGTCTTCCTAGAAGGATATATTTCTATTAGTTTTTTCTTTTGGATATTCATGATAAAACATTGTTTGCCAGGGTCACTTAATATTTGTATAATATTACATTAAATAAATTTATATTATTTTTAAATTAAACAACTTTACGGATTTTATAGCGGTTTATTTTTAAATTTTATAACCCGACGTTTCGAACCCTTTACAGCGTTCATGGTCATGGGTAGGAAGGACGTTTGTAAAGTAACGTAGGATAACATTATAAATAGAACTCATAATTCTGACCCGATATTTTCAGATTACCTGCCTTTTTGAAAACAGTCTTGTTATTTAGTTCCAACCTTGTGCTTTTAATCTTCACTAGAGACGGTTTAATATTTTGAAACAAAAGAAAGGTAGTTGCCGAAATGATCAACAAACTGTCACTGCCATTTTGTTTTTTAAACAAATAACAAACGGCGGATGCGGACCGTAACTCAGATGTTGCGTTTCGAGTTTGGCGCGAAGTGGTATTTGGAGAATGCGGGATCCGTGTGAGAATAAAAATAGAAAAAGCCGAGTGACAAGCCATAGGCGATGTGGCCCATTATAATTAATTGTTGAGATCGAGACGGTGTACGCTTTCTCTGTTACACCAGAGTATAATGGTACCGCCGTCCCTCTCCTGCCTAAGGGTGCCGCGTGGTCACAAATCACTTGAGACAATGAGAAGACAGATGCACAGTAGCAGGACCTAAGTAAGTGCCCTTTTGTAGTATGACTGAGTAATAAAAGAAAACAGATTAAAAAAGCTGTGGGCGCAGTAGCTGAGACGCTGATTTGCGATCTAGGGTAACAGGTTCATAAAATAGCTCCACTTGACCGAATGTTAAACTATCTGGTGGTACAGGCCATAGTTTTCCAACTTGTGGTGGTGGCAATAAATTCGTTGAGCTGTGCTTGATTTACCAGATTGCGTGGATTATCAAAAAATAGGATGATGCATGAGTGCACATATTAAAAGAAAGACTATATCTAGCACTTAATATATCTTCGGTCTACTGGTACATTATTAGCCCTATTTGACTACCAAAGTGAAGAAATAGATAGTGCTGTCTGTCTATGATACTTCTCGTATATTGGCTGTTACAAGCATACATTCGGATAGAGTAATTTCTACATACTATTTAATATAAAACATAAGTATTATTTTCACATAAAATTAAAACCTGACTTCAAACGCCTAAGAAGTAAAGGACAATGCCCCAAAGTGGTACCTAAAAGTCTCATGCACCAAAAACCAAATTATTCACAATTTCATACGACATCAAGCTTCATGGATTTGATTTTTGAAAAGGTAACTGAATTTAAAGTATAAAAATATGAACTTTGCTATAACTACATAACATTTATACAATCGATCATAGAGATGTAGAATGCGGTAGAAACTAATTTTGATGAATCGATTTTTTAATTTTATAAAATATCCCCAAAATCCGGGGTTTCTTTACGTAAAGAAATTCTGCAGGAGTTAATATAATATTATAATTGTTAATTAATTCTAGTCTCCAAAAAAATATATTTGAACTTGATGCAATTTGGTACGGTATGCTATATAAAAATGGGCTTTGTCCTTTTCCTGACTGATTTTATCAGTTATTTTTATTCAAAAACTGCCTTCTTAACCAATTTTTCTGGAAATTATACAGAAACACTCAAAATTGGTTAATAATTGAGGACTATATAAAGTAACAAATATAAAAAGAATTTTTACCTAATGAAGAACCGCCTCCTTTTTCGAGTCGCTAAGAAAAGTAAAGTCACCTCATCGCCTAAGAACATGTATAATCGATTCTCAGAAGCAGTAAATTATCAGAAGAATTCCAAGCGCATGTCTATATCTAATGGTCATTTCCATATGGCGAGTTGGGAAATTTCTCGCATCCCTGAACGTATTGATAAAGTCATGAATTTAGAGAACTGAGTAAACCAAGTCCGTAATAAGTCTTATGCATGATTAATCAATACCGATGGGCAATTACAGCTGCGTGGTCAGACAGAATCTAGGCTAAGCGCGCTCCTCGGCATAGCTGAGCCAAGCGACACGACAATTATGAAATACTGACAGAAAAACCATTTATGGTGTATTGAGGAAATCTTCGAGACATATTACTTAGTAATAGTGATATATTTAAAGGTATCATTAACTTTTGTGAACACACTTTGAAAGGGCTCAGCCACTACATCAGATTATGATAGGCCAAATATCCTCGCAAAAGAACACCGATTTCCGTCAAGACTGATGAGGCTATTGAAATTAAGAAACATCGCAATTTTAATAGAGTGGATGGTGGGATGTAACCAAGTGCTAGGGATCTAATCACAAATAAAATCAACTGAAGAAATATGCACGACGCAAGATCTAAAGATACCATAAAAAGTTACAGCGTAGATCGAACTAAAATGAATATTCAATCTGACAGTATGCAGAATTGACAAATGATATCAGGACATCAAACACCTAAGTCCTACTCGTGACCATGAACGCTGTAAAAGATTGGAAATGTTGGGTGATAAAATTTAAAAATAAACTATGATAAAATCCGTAAAGTTGTTTAATTTAAAATATGATTAACTGCCTACGGTGACTAATAGCATATTCTCTTTGTATTAAAAAGAAGACCTGGGATGAGCGGTCGGCGCAATTGTTAAGACTACGGCGTCAAGGGTTCCATGCCTACCCGGAGCAATTATTTGTATGATCTACAAAGTATTGCTTGTATTTGGGTGTTTGTCCATATTGTGTGAGTTTGTAAATTGCCCTTGTAACAAAAATTTCATGACGGCAGCGTTTTTATAAACAGAGCTCCTGAATTTCGATTCGGTGGTGATAGGAGGATAAGTTTTTTCTTTGTAATATCGTTTCCTACTTGGATTAGGCCGAGTAAAGCCGAGACTATTCATTAGTGAATATATATAAATTTAAAAAAAATATTTGTTAAAAAATGCTGTAGTCGACTTTTAAAGTCTTATTCAAACCTTTATAACGTGTATTTCAGGTAAAATAGTACCCTCAGTAGAACTTACAATTAATTTCATGTACCTTATTGATATACAAAAATCCCTATATGTGTATATCATCGCCTCAAAAACTTTCAAAAAGGAATTTATTCTATGTTCACTACGTGTGAGTTTACTTACAATAATGTTGTTCTAGTTGTGTCGTTAGTGTGTTGAAATAGGTGTGGACAATAATTGGATTGATTGATGACTGGTAGCGTGACGTGTGTGTGAAGCCCTTTTTACTACATATGTAACTGGCCTACATAAATATTGAGCATATTGTATTTTCAAACAACATGAAATCAGAAAACAGGAGTTTATATGTGTATTTTAACGCTAATAGAATCAAGCATGAGGACATGCGTGTTTTAGCAAGTATAGAGTCCTTGAAAACCAAGACAAAAGTTTTTCTTTATAGGGCCTTAAAATAGGCAACAGAAATATGAAACTTTTTTTTTGGAGAAGGAGGCAGACGAGCAAGCGGGTTGCCTTATGGTAAGCGATATTCAATCGATAGTCAAGTTATCTCAAATTAAAGACGAGACTAATCAACTCTCTATATTTTTCTCTATTTTTTTTCACCTGATAGTAAGCAAACCCTACGCCCATAAACACACGCAACATTCAGAGAGTCGCGAGTGCGTTGTCAATCTAGAAAATTAGATAGAATATCTTGATTGGATAGAACGGGTCGGAATTAAGGATTTGGAAAGGATAAGAGTGAGAAAACCATCCAGTATCCCCAAAAGTCATGCATACTTTATTTTATGCAGACTTTATAAAGGCAAGGCAAGCGCGGCCGTAGAAGTGCAGCAAAAATTGTGAAAAGATGTAATGCTCTTCCACCTACGTGCTCCACCCTTGAACTGTTGCGGTCGAAAGAACTAAAATACTGAAAGGACTGAAATACGCAATTACAATCTTTTCGAGCCAAATCTCAATTGAAGTTTTTTAAGTATAAGACTTAGTGCAACGATTGCAAAATACTGCAAACATATATTCGTACATTAATGGTTACCGCGAAATGCGTTCGTGTCATTACATTATTATCACACAGGAGGCGAAAACTTTAAAAGTCTTTTTAAGAATGAGTAGACGGAGGAGCATGAAATTTCGCTCACTTTTTTATGGAAAGGATGACAAATGAGCAGACGGTTCACCTGATGTTAAGTGATACCGTCGCTTATAGACACACACAACATCCGAAGAGTTGCGTATGCGTTGTCAACCTGGACAATTAGATAAAATAAGTTTTGTGGATGTATTTGGTTAAGCGTTTACAGGCAAAAGGCGTGGGAAAAGAATAGGGTGAGAATGGCCATCCGGGAACACAAAATATCATGCATACTTTATTTTATGCGGACTTTGTGTGGGCAAGCACGGCCGTAAAAGTGCAGAAAAAGTTGTGAAAAGATGTTAAGCTCTACCACCTAGAAAATATAGAAGAATAGTGCGAAAAGATATTTCTTTATAAAAACAGAGTCATTACACACCACCATGCCCTCACGCCAACATGACGTAAACATACGATAATGTCTAGATTTTTCTGTAATACATGAATTGACAAGTGTAACATTCACTAAATACTTTTTACAAAACAACAGCAAAACCGACTTTAAACGTTTTAAAAGGAAACATTAGTGAAATATTTATATTTTTTTAGTTATCTTTATTTAAAAAAGAAAATATTGGACCGATTTTCATGAAAATTATATCAGACCACATTGTATCTATATTCTTTCAAATAAAAAGAAAAAAAAATTAAAATGGTTGATAAATTACGAAACATACAGATGAATTGAAGACCTCTTTTTTAAATAAGTTGAAAAGTGTGCTTTTTTATTATTAATTGCATTTGAATACAAATTGCGCCTTATCTACTTTATATATACGTGAACAGGGTGTCTGGTAAGCCACTGGTGATATTAAAGGAGAGCACTCGGGTATTGGATTGTAATTATTTTTATGTGTTAAAATTAGGGACATACTAAAGACCGAATAAATGAACAAAGAGTTGATACACGACGCGGCGCCGGCGCGCCACTGCGTGGTTGGACAAGCGAGAAGCTTATTTTACAAAAATATTTGATTGAAATCGAATTCTGAGTTCTTTGTTTTTTTTTATAATTAGTGACTCATTAGTTAACCTGTAGTATTGTAAAAGTGCAAACATAACGAACCAATCGGCACAGCGAGGTAGACGACTCTTCCTTGTTTTAGTTAAGCAACAGTGTGGCATCGTGACGGGTGGGCTCTATTTACGAACGCTCCCTGGAAGCGTCTCCTTCACCAGATCCTTAGATACGCGTAATTAATGAGTCTCGAGTCCACACGGCGTTCGCATCTCAATATAGCGCACACCAATATTACGCGAGCAAGATACAAATACGAAAGCCGCCACAGAAAATCCCTTTCTTTCAATGATTATACAAGTTACGAATAAGTAAAGATATCCTTTTTGCAAGGATTCCTAGCAATAAAGCGATTATTAAGAAAGATTAAACCGCCTCCGTTGCCTAGTAGAATGGGCGCATGCTTTACAAACCGAAGCTCTTGGGTTTGAACACTGCGGGGGGACAAAGACTGCGTTATTGTTTCTCGGTTGGGTTGGGGTATTGCAGGCTAATCAACCGATTGTCTGAGCAAAAAGATGATCCTTGCGTCGGATGGGCATGTAAAAAGTCGATCCCGGTTGTCAAGAGCACCTAAGACAGTAGTTAATCTAACTTAAAATCTAGTACATGTTTCATATAGCATACGAATACCAAGTAGAAACCGAGAAAATAAGAATGTTTAAGTATTGCTAAGTTGCCAGGTGGTAGTGCATTATAGTTTTTTACAGCAATTGCTGCACTTCTACAGCCGCGCTAGCCCGAGGAAATACCACCGTCTCTTATGAAATCAGCATAAAATAAAGTTTGCATGACTTTTGGAGACAACACCAGATAGCCACGTCTACCCTTTTCTTTTCCCACTTCTTTCCCCTCCAAATCTTTAATCCCGACCTCATCCTATCCAATACACCTAATCTATCCAATTTTTACAACGTACTCGCGACTTTTCCGAGTGTTGTGTGTGTCTGTGAGCGAAGGGATTGCCTACTATAAGATGAACCGCCTGCTCGTTTATCCTCTTTTCTATAAAAAAAATAATAGTTATCGTTTAAAAATAAATCAACAGCGGGTACCAGCTAGTATACAATAAAGATGTAATTTTGTTATACTCGAAGTACCTGACAATAGAGCCATTATCACGAAGGACTACCGCTACTACTTGAGGATACTAGATTTTGGGGGAGGTCCATGGGCAGCACTTACCATCATCTGAACTGTTTACCTTCTTCTCCATAAAATAGACATACTAGATACCTCACATGCAAAATGACACGTTAAAGTAGGTACACATATATTTTTTTTTATAAAAAGGAAAAGAAATGAGCAGACGGTTCACATGATGGTAAGCGATCCCGTCACCCATAAAAATATGCAAAGAGCTGCGAGTCCGTTGTCAACCAGGAAAATTGAGTAGAATAGGTTTATTGGATAGGATGTGGTCGGGATTTAGAATTTGAAGGAGAAAAGGGTGGGAAAAGAAAAGGCATCATCTCTGGCATCCCCAAAAGTCATGTATACTTTATTTTATGCCAACTTTATAAAGGGTGGTGGTGCTTCCCTGGGCAAAAGGATAAAGTGCAGCAAAAGCTATGAAAAAATGTTATGCCCTAAACTTACGCTTGCCACGAGATATGACATCAAGATAGTTTTCCGCATTAATTGTATTTATGTAAAAGCTGCATGTAAGCTATCAACCTTCTTGAAAAAATCCATTGACCAAGTAGACACACATACGCCGCAGTACATTTAAAAGCTACTAAAGTTTCAATTTGTGTATTTAATTTCAAAGAGATAAGTTTGTGTTGAATTTTTTTATATAGTTCTGTAACAATGCCTAACGGCCTATCTCCTCATGTTATTATATATTATAATATGATATTAAATAACATATTCAAACATTTTTTTTAGAGTTTGGCACTTTAGAGGTGTTATTAAAATACGGACTCTTGTAAAATTTAAGATGTACATATTCGTATTTATACGTAAAATACCCAAATATAATAATCAATCCTGGCACCTCAGTATGTTCAATAGGAATTATTTGAATACTTATATTCAAGGGATCAAGGGATTTTGTTAAATACCCTTTTAGATGGAAATTCCTTAAAAGCAATAATGTTTAAATTACAAAGAAGAAAACGACAAAGAAGTTCTGATTAAGGCAGTACCTACTGTTATTACCCATTTTGATGACAATTGCTGCGTACTGAATCCTGTAACTGTAACTTTTACTGAAGCTTAGGTGATTTAGGTTTTCATACCTTATAAGAGAGCGATTTAACCAACAGTACGACATACCTATATAAATACACTGCACCGTGCTTTATACGTCACCGAGGGTGTAAATCGCAACGTCACCCGGCAGAGCATTTAAATCGTTCGATCAATCAGTGGATAAAAAAGCTCGAGCTGCGTTAATTCGCCAGAATTCCGGCTTGTGATTTAGCTGCACGATGCAGCAAGCTATAATGAGCCGGCTCATTGTGAGCGAGCGGCGACGATAAATAACCAAATGAGACTGGAAGGCAGTCGGCTGGACAAAGGGGGTTATAATTCGTCGCTATATGCACCAATTGACGCCATTTTGCTCCCTTTGGCGACGCCACGACGCCGAGGTGACAGACGATAAAATTGTCACCCGACGATATAGTGCCTGGAAGTGCCTGACTGACGCCTTAATGATGGGACGATCGCCTATTCCCGCATTGTCCCGCCGACAAATTGCCACATCGCGGCATGCTCTCTCGCGGATACTGTTATTTCGTTTTTTGGCATTTCCCCAAAATGAAAAAAAAATGAAAGCGAGGAAGATGATAATTTCTTGGTAACGTTTTATTAGATTTAATATTGTAGTCGAATCGGAGGCAAAGAAAACTAGTTCATAGCTAGCTTTGAATATATATTTGACTATACTTTAAATAATACACACCATACTGTAGTTATTAAAAATCTATATAAAGTCTTCTAACTATTTTTTAGCCAGGATGTTTAATCCGTAAAAGATCTACCAACTTTACGGAAGATGTTATAGTGCACAAGTGCCTGCATAAACACAGTTTCACCCCGAATATTTTCTCTCTTCTAGGAGATGGAATAGGCGAAGATAACTTCAAAATCACATACCTATCCATTAATTTATTATTTTGATCATCTAATTTTTAAGGTAATCAGGTGATTCTATGCCGGATACTTATCGATGAACTCCAGCTTGTAAAGCTTATGCCTCTGCACCTTCGAAAGCTTTTCTGTTTTTGGAAATTTTAATTATATCTTTATTTTATTCTATATAGAAGTAAGGTAATTTATAATCCACATCAGCTGCAAGTTAGGTATACAATGTAAACTCCATGTAACGTCACTCGAATGACAAACTACGTAAAGAGTCGACATCACAAGGCTTTTTATTTTATTTATTTATTTTATCGTATCTCAGACGTTACAGCCATATACAATTATTAAATACGTTACAATACATACAACATTAAATTTGAAATTTTATAAAACATTAAAATATGCTTTAGTTGGTTTAGCTTACCTTCCAAACAATTATTTTTCTTCTTTCCATTTAACAACTCTATAACGCCATAAAATGTGCAGTCCCTTTAGTGTCGATATATAGATTTTACACTGTATTCGAGTCTAAACGGATACAATGTATGAAATGAAAACTTACGAAGTATAGTTAATCATACAATTTCTTAGTTACCTTTATTTTATTTGCCTATATATAAATACTATACAAACAAAAATAATATCCAAAAAAGTTTTTAGTTTTCATACAATTTACTGCTTACGCGTTACCTACTGTGGTAGTTTCCGAAGTCTGTAATCAATGACTGTAATTTCTAGTACCCTTTAGGAACTAATCAGCCAGTGGAGTTAAGTTTTCTACATCACATTCAATAATTCGGTAGATGAGCCGCTTTTCCACTTGTAATATATATAACTAGCGGACTTGACAGACGTTGTCCTGTACACATGTCTTTAATTCAAAAATTGACCACATTGTGATCTGGTCCATAAACGTTGAAATTTTCACTAATCTAAACACAAAGATTCAAAAATCTAAGCCATTCTCGAACTTCCTTGAACACACACGAAACTTTTTATCAAAATTGCTAGCCTTTTAGAAGTTCAGTGACATACACACGCACATAATCAAGAAATATATATAAAGATAGCGTGAGACATAAAAAGGATTATTTAAATAGACCCATATTTCTACAGACTTACGTAAAAAGTCTATAGATTTATTATTTCTATAGATATATTGACATTTGTTATTTTCATAGGGAAATAAAAAAACTAGTACAGTACCTATTGGATTATTAAGTTATTTAAGTTTAAATTTCAACTAGTTTAAATATTTGGACTCGGAAACTGATAGTGATGTAGGATAAATACAGACACATGCTCAAACACATATTCACAGTTATACATACACTTAAACATACACAACAAACACATTTAAATTTTACACTTGCAATTAGCTTTCTCTCTGTTTGGCTCGTCTTTTTGTTATTTATTAGCTATTTTGTAATAATGGTTAAAACACGGCTTATCCTAGTATGGGAACTAGGGACCTATCTGTGTAACATATGTACTAATGTATAAAGAATATTATTATTGGTGATTTACGTCACGGTTGCTACAAATCTGGGACCTTCGAATGTACCCTGTGCTATACCGAAAAGTTCTCACAGAGTATTCCGAAAACACGACTAATTGCGTCGAAATTCGCGTGTACGTTGGACTGCATTATGCATGACGTCCATTGTCTGTGCAACTGACAGGACGTCTGACTAAATTATCGGACGATTAGTTTCCGAGTAACGCGGATCTGTGTGTGTGGGATCGAATTCCTTCCAAAACAATCTGCGGAAAAAATGTGGGTGCGGGGAAGCGCGAAAAAAATCGCCGGATGCATTTTGAGCGATCGCATCATGACAATTGACGATTTTGGCGCGTGAGTCGAATTTATTGATTTGCGTATTCATAGTGTACTCCAATTGAAACTGAGGAGAAGGTAATAAATCATCTATTCAAAAAATCATGAGAATGATGTAAAAACGGCAATACTAACTCATTATTACAATAGCCAATAAATATTGTGGTAATTTCTCAGTCAGAGTCAGTTTCTGCTCATAGTTTACGAGCAGTACAGCGTAATCAGGGAGTATTTTCTTTACTTTTGCTATATGGTATAAAAATTTTTTGACTGCTACAAAAATGTGTGGAGTTTTTTAAAACTTACAGTACTACTTATATTGTTAAAATTTAAAAAAGCATTATTTGTGTATTTTATGTATAAACAACGATTCCATAATTTATCTTGTTACGAGCAATGAGCCTAAAATTATTATTATATATTCAAGCATTGACACAAAAGAGTGTCTTGAATTAATAACCATTTATTATTCGTTTACTAATTTTCGACTACTTTTCTCGATGATACTGATTATATTGATGATATGACTGCATTTTTTGTCACGCATACGCAGTCACTATACTATACAAGCTTTACGCA
This sequence comes from Graphium colonna, assembly GCA_025505425.1. Lineage (NCBI taxonomy): Eukaryota > Metazoa > Arthropoda > Insecta > Lepidoptera > Papilionidae > Graphium > Graphium colonna. The sequence continues at coordinate 1,806,950 of JAOCPS010000014.1, forward strand.
TTCATAGCTTCTTATGCTAAGATGAATTGATACATCTTTTCTTTTATGGAAAGGTAGACAAACGAGCAGACGGTTCACCTGATGGTAAGCGATCCCGTAACACACACGCAACATCCGGAGAGTTGGCGTGCGTTGGCAACCTGGGCAATCGAATAGAATAAGTTTATTGGATAGGATGGGGTCGGGATTAAGGATTTGGTGGTATCACCTGGAGTAGCAAAATAAAAGGGTAGACATGGCCATCCGGCACCCCCAAAATCATGCATACTTTATATTATACCGACTTTATAAAAGGCGGTGGTACTTCCCCGGGTGAGTTCATGGAAAGCTGTGAAAGATGTTACGCTCTACCACCTTAAAAACTTGAACATAGTTAAAACGTTTCGTTTATAACTTTTAATGCTAAGTTTGTGTGTGGTCATGCAAACTGAGATAGCCTAAGAAAGTCATGTTTCTATCTGTCGTGCCGCACCGAGTTCCAACAAGAATATTTTACTCTATACATGGGATCTGTACAAACAATTATGTACCTTCATGGTAGTATATTTAGGATCAGAGTATTATGAGAGAATAAGAAAGGGCAAAGCGCAAGTTTTTTAACTTGCGCTGACAAGGGTACATCACGAAACGCGCCACAACTAACGTCGTGAGTGACCAACGAAACATTTTGTTAGCATATCCATCGTCAGTAATCTCCGATTTTACTAGTTACTCCGCAACCATATACTAAAATCCTTAAAAAAGAAAAAGAAACGGGAAGAGATTGCAAGGAAATTGAGGGAATCGCGTAATGATATACAATAACTAAAATAAGAAACAATCGAAACCGTTCTCTAATGTAACGTAACTTTGACAATTATGTCACTATTTCTTTGTTTTGGAAATTCAATCTTACGTATAGGACATAAAATTGTTTTTAAAAAGATGTATCCAACGAAGGAAAAATTATGATTGAAGATTTTCTATGTGTAATGTGCCTCTAACGACCTTGAGACTAATTTTGTATTGGGTTTTAGTTTATCAAAGTCTGCAATTTCATGCTTCTATACGACCATAAATCAATACTCCAGGCTAAGAGATAGAGATAAGTAGAAAAACATTTTGTTTTATGTGTGCGTCAGCAACACAGCAAATGACAAGGATGACAGTCGCTCAATTTGAAGAAGGATAAAATAAAAACTGAGCTAAGTGACAGATCGATACGCGCATCGTGGGGCTTCCCCTATTAATGTGTGTCCCGATGCACATTTGTCTATTGATAATTTACCGATCGTAGCTATCATATAAAATATCCATCCAATCGCCAAATGCGTAATTTTCAAAATTTTGTCAATGTTGTGTGTATTTTGGAAGCGGTAGATGGACCAAATCTCCGAAAATCTAGAGATAACTTTCAGTGACGTATTACAATAGGCAGCTGGGCGAATCTACAATCTATAGACTAAAAAGAAGAAGAAAAGGCATTTGAGTTAGATTTCCGACTCGAAAAGCAATTGACATAAATTTTTGACAATGGACAAACGATAATGTACTATACAAGGCTCGTTTTTTAATATATCAGCCTGTATTTATTATTATATATTTTTTTTAATTAATTGCAAAAAATATTATATTACCGCCACTAATAGAGCACAAAAAATCAAGCAGCAAGGCAATATCATGCTTTCAGGCCCTATCTTTTCTAAGGTAAGTATCTTATTTCATTTCTCGCAAAATGTACTTTTCAATAAATTCTAAAAGTTAACACTTTTGTACTATAAAGTTTACATCAAAATCGATTCAGACACTTGTGTGATTAGTGATAAAAACTCATTAATATTTAAAAGTGATCTTAATTATTTTACGCTATCTTATTGAGTAAAGTGTCAGTGATTTTCCGGGCGAGCATTAAACCATTATTTTACAACTTCTGATAAATGTCATTAGAGTAAGTTTTTAAAAGGAAAAATTAGAATACCTCATTGTTTAGTATCTAATGGGATAGCTTTCCACTGTTTACTTTATAACAAAAAGTAGCAAACACATTACAAGATAAGACATCTGATCCGAGCTCTTTTCTGCCGCCCTATCTTTAGTCCAAACAAAATATCCAGCGTGTCCAATCGCCAGTGGATATTGTGGCCAACGTTTATTATTCAACACCGGTCTCCTACGCAATAAACGTCCAAATATTTGTCGCGGCAAATTCTGGCGAATCCAAATAAAACCGTGACTAAACGCCCTTGCCAAATCCCTTGAGTTTTTACACATGATCTGCAAAAACGTACCTAATTCCACGCCAATAGAGTTCGTTTTTTAACTAATGATGTAAGAAGAATCGACAGTACGTTCCCATTTTATTGCATGTTCAAATAAGATACTCAAATTCGACTACAATAAGATATAATTTCCCTTATCGCGTATAGTAATGATACGTATAATTATCAAGGGAATAACAACTTTATATAAAAGCGTTACAGTTGCTTATCCTTTGACAGTATACGTAATGATAAAGTGGACATGTCCTTATTGTCAGGATTCGCCATAGCTAATATTTCGCGGTGATATTGGCTAGCTGATGCTGGTAAAGATTTATTCGACCGCCGATACGGTCACGCTGGTTTGCGTATCAAAATTAAATATCTGACCGAGGGTTTAGGGTGTTATGGAATAAATTCCTTTATCCCACTTTATTGATATACTTAGTTTTATAAAAGTAAGCGTTATTACTAATATGAATAATATTATAGTTCGACTTATTTACAGTGTAATCCAGCTACTAAACTATGTGTCAAAGTTCACCTAGATCCAGATGAATCCGTTTTTGTATGACCGAGTAACAAACATACAAAATTTCTCATCTTTACTGCTATTAAAAAAATGGAAAAATTTGTTCATTTGATTGGTTGAATGCTCTAATCTTAGCACCTAATGCTTCGAATTGAAACATTATTTTATTTAGAAAAGCTTTAGGCTATATAACTCACGCTATGACCAATAGGAGCGGAGCGGAATTATCGCTTGCAAAGTGCTGGCAGCACTTAGTTTATAATATTAGTATAGGTTTACCCGAAAATGTGAGGCAAATGATGTATGTATGTATGTGTGTCCCTTTGCAAAATTCAAAGAGACCAAACGCGTATGCCAACGATTCTTAAGTTTAACGATTTAATATCGAAGCCAACTACAGTAAGTTGTAACCTAAATTCAATAAGGCCAAAAAATGAGATGAACCACGCCATATTTATTCAAAATCAAAAATCAAAATTAAATCATACCAAAACATTAAACTTCCACATCTTTAGGTTTCCCTTATCAATTTCTATTGACCACTGTAGTACATAGAACAACCATTCTCTCTTTAATTTCGAAAGAATTATTTTATAATCGTACGATGTTGGTCGTGTTTTAATGGATTTAGCATTAATATATATATTTTTTTTAATGTTAAAGTTCTTTAAAAGAGTCAGTATACTCGGAATCTGTCACATAAATGTTACAAAAACAATGATAACTTCACGGATGTTGTATATTCGTGAGCGGGGAATGTGCGAAAACCTGATGGACCATTTGGCCGGTTAATTTGGTTAATGCGTTCCTGCACCCGGGTATTTATAATCTATCAAAACATAATAGAAAAAACATTCTTTACAGCTAATAACGTAATGAATTTAAATCAATTAAGTATTTAAAGATTTGATAATATAATCATAAAAATGGTATGAAGTGTTTAAAACATGCAAACAAACATGTGATTTATGGGATATGCATGAGACGTGCCGGAGGACATAAAACATTTTCTCTCTTGTAAAATCTTACTGCAGCTTCTTGCAACCATTAAAACAAAACTTCGTCAATAATTAGTGCGTGTGACTGGAAATTAAAAATAAATATGTTAATAAAAAGTTGTAGATAAAAACTTTTTTGTTAATGTAGGTTTCGAATGTTAAAAACCTTACGCATCGTAACTAAATTACTATTGAATTTCGAATAAGCGTCCCTTTTATTTAGTAGGCAAATACGTATAGATAAAACTACCTACTTCAAGAAATATTGTGGATGATTCTAACTATGAGCACTTGTACAATGCTGTCAAATTACTTTAAATTATTGGTGTTTGAACCAATTATTGATTATACCTCGTTTAAATTAAACAAACTTGCAGATTTTATATCGGTTTATTTTCAAATTTTATTAACCGTCATTCAAACCCTTTATAGCGTTCATGGTCATGGGTGTTTGACGTCTTAGTGTCACTTGTCAGTCCTGCATACCGTCAGCTTGATTATTAGTTTTAGCCCAGTCTACGCAG
>JAOCPS010000014.1:1836593-1847585 GCA_025505425.1 Graphium colonna
TTATAAATTTTGGGTTGCATCAATTTGTCTCTTTCTTAATATTAAATATTATTAAATTAAAGTATATCTCTTATTGGTCGAAATTATGAAGCATGTAACACTGTTTTTACGGAAACGTTATGAGACAATCGACGTCACTCATTTTGTATAGCAATTACCAGCTCCAACAGATTAGACGTTGTATGGAAGCCTACTACTATTCATTTTATATAAGTTGTTTTTTCTATTTTATCATTTTATGTACGAATGGTTCAAGATACTCTTATATTGGGATCAATTTTTGAAGCTAAAAAGCATTTGTATATTTTTATTTCTCTCCAATATGGTCGGTTTATCTTTTTTTAAGCATCCATGTCTTTTTATTTACTTAAAACGTCTTTCAAATCAGTATATGTGGTCACATTTATAACTACATACATGTAATGAAAACATGTTACCTCCGCAAATGCTGTAGATCTATAAGTGAGTGTTATATATTATTATAAAAATATCATTTAGTGTTCAACAGTAGTTATTAATCAAATTTTATTAGCTCAAGCCGCTAGATGATTTGCTGTGCAACACAATGTTCAGTTTTAATTCCCCGACTAACCATTAGACACGTTCTATAGACTGACAAAATAGTAGATTTTAGATTGAATCCGTGATCTCTTAATATGCGTAATAAATAATGTTTTCTTTTTATAGAGAAGGAGGCAAACGAACAAGCGATTCCCTGATGGTAAGTGATTACTGCCACCAATGGACTTCCACAACACCAGAGGAATCACAGGAGCGTTGCCGGCCTTGAAGGTTGAAGTACGCTCTTTTCTCGAAGGTCCCTAAGTCGTATCGGTCTGGAAATACCACTGGCGACAATTGATTCCTCAAGGTCGAAACCTTTGCGTGGCAGAAAATGATGATGAAAACGCATTGTGGTGGACTATCAACCATGGAGGTGGTATCGATGGTATTTGGTGGATTGTCGCGTTATACGTTGACCAAACTATGCAGTAGGAATCAATCCGATCAATTCCTCTGAACACTCCCCGTTGTAAATGCGGTATAACATACTTAGATATGCAACATCTCTTCGCAGGGCCAGTGAATCGAGCCGATCGGAAAGGACTGGATCGTCGAAGATTCGAGTAGGTCGACGTTGGATGCGGTCAAATGGAAGGAGCTGGTAAAGGGGTGCCCTAGCCCATAGGTGAGGATTGTATTCTATATGTGGCCGTACCTGCGCCTTGTATAGCTTCAGGCGGTGTAATAGCTGGAAATACTACCTCGCTCTGCTGAGGACGCCAAGCTTTTTAGGAGCCAATTTGGCTCTGCCTTCCAAGTGACCGCGGAACTTTAAGTCGCTCGATATGTCAACGCCATGAATTTCGACCGATGCTGTGGCAACCAGGAAAGTGTTTTGGAAAAGAAGAGATACTACAAAGAGTTTCTTTTTAGCGATGAACGAGCAAACTTGTGTCTCCTGTGTGTTAAATTGGACTAAATTTAGTCGATTCCAAAAGTTCAGGCAAAAAATTGTTCTCGAAATCGTCGACGTGGTCCTGAGAAATATTTGCCGGCGGATATACAGAGTGTCAACTACACTGTCATCTGCATAGCAATGAATGTTGTTGATATGCAGCAAATCATTGATATGCAAAAGGAACAGTGTGGGAGATATTACGCAGCTTTGTGGGACACCAGTGTTCACAGACTTAACGTCGGAACATGCATCGTCTACAACGACCTTGATTCTGATCTGCAAATTAAAAAAAAATGTCGGGTAGCCCGTATGATGAAATCTTCGAAATGAGCGCTTTGTAGCTTAGATGTACTAAATGCCTAAGATCGGGTATGGCAATTCCCAATCGAAGGCATTTACTATCCTTAGCTCTCAATTACTTCTGCTCATCGATGGGTCAGATATACAAATAGATCACCAGCTGGCCGATTTCGGTGGAAGCCAAATATTGGTGGTCGTCGATTAACTGATGTTCTTCCAGGTATCTGAGTTGGGTGTTAATAATTGACTCCATGATTTTAGCGTACAAGAAGGTAGTGGCTGTTGGCATAAAGTTTGTTGGATTTGAGCGATTACTCTTTTTTGGGATTGGGTGCACTAAAGCCATTTTCCAAGATTTCGAGACAACGATAAGGGAATAGGAGGGCCGATAAGACGCGTTAAGACCGGTGCTAACTCTGAGGGGCACGTCCTTAGCTCTATAGAGGGGATCCCATCAGGCCCACTTGACTTATGTACATCAAGAGAGAAGTTTTACGCACTGCACTCAGTTGAAAAATTACTTCATATATTAAGTGCTCACAATGTGAGATTGTTGGCAGTGTGTTTCCCCCATGGTCCAAAGTCGAGTTTGACGCAAATATATTGCACAAGAGTTTTGCTTTCTCTTTAGCAGTATGGGCCAACGATTCATCCCCGATGTGCATAGGTGGTAAGGATGGCGTACAGAAGTTCCCTTGGGCAGATTTGGCAAGAGACCAAAAAGCACGAGTGCCAGAAGGCAGTCGAACTAGTTTCTTGCCAATTCTGCCGATGTGCTCCGACTTTGCTGCAGCGAGAGCAATTTTGAAGGACATGGAGGCAAAATTAAACTTTTTTTTAAGGTAATAGTATTTACATCACAAGACGCCACTGCCGTGACCTAGGTTCGATAGCACTCCTGCTTATGACGAGAGGCTATCTTAAAGGGGTGACTGAACCAAGGTTTTGACCATTAGAGGGGACGACAGTGGATGGCATATAAAGTTCCATTCCTTGAAACACCACATCGGCTTTCGAAGTTGCGACGGTCATCCAATGAGAAGCAAATCTGCCTCCAGCGGTAGAATGTAAAGAAGGACTGCATTTCATCCCAATCCGCTGACCAGAGTGTCATACATGGCGGTGTCTGACCGGGAGTAACGGGCACGTGATGGGCACCTCATTTCGGATCAAACAATGGTTGGATGAGCTTAACGGAGCGCCGACGGAGATCTTGTAACTATCCGGGCTTGTAGTCAGCAGAAGCTCCAACAGGGAAGGCATATGATCCAACACATCTGGGATTCGCGTGGACGATGTAACCATCTGTGTCAGATCATAAGCCACGGCAAAGTCGTGGACAGATCTTCCCACATGATCGATGGTGTCTGAACCGAGCCATTCAAAATGATAATAACTGCCTAATACTAGGGCATACTAAAATTTTCGGGAATAGAGTAGTTTAGGCAAAGTTTGAGTCTAAATAAAATCTTTTAAGTTACTTGCCCACTTGCCACTTACATTCACGAAGACATTTCCACAATGGAGAAAAATGTTTATACGTTTGAAAATTGTCAAATTATTGAACAAAATAGAGCTCAGGCATGAAAATTTTTGTGCCATAATTTTTTACAAATTTCGTTGAGGCTTATCTCAATGAGCTTATTTATCAAATTGAAGTACCGAAGCAAACGATAATATATCGTTGATATATGAAATTTCAAACTTGACATGACTCTCTATGTACCGTACCTTCCACAGGTAAAAGAATATGTACAATAGCTGAAAACATCGTGGCTCTGCAACAAAAAAATTACCAGGAAAATATCTAGTATGTCAAAAAAATCTCATCCTTTATCCGTATGCAAATTGTCAACACACACAAAGAGAATTGTCAAAATATTTGATACATTAATTTAGACAACATGCATTGCATATTTTGATAATTCTCTCTGTATTATTCTTTATTCTCAGATCTAATCTGTATTATTCTTTACTCTGAGACATGTTACATAAACATAGTTTAACTGTATATTTTTTAGAAACTTATTCTTACTAAAAAAATTTATCAAGAAACAGCATCAAAAATATAGCTCTTAGCCTCATGACTGTAAAATTAGAAGAAAAATCTGGAGTTCTAATTACCAATCTTTGAATAAGTCGTTGCAAGAACGCTAAAGGTTTATGTAAAATCTAGGCTACACTTACAAAGTTATATTTCCGTTCAAAATTACTTAAATTTATATTTTTTACTGCAAATGAAATGAAGACACCCTTTCAAGGCATTTCATTTCTTTGTATTAATTCATCAGAATCTTTTATTTTTATGTATTTACTTTAAACGACCTGAACCGATTAGGCTTTTTTATTTTAAGGAGTATACGCTGCAGGTTATCTTATAATCGTAGTTGTCAAGTCAGGATTTGATGATTGTATCGAGATGAAGGATTTGATTTGATTTAGGGTTGATTGGAAAACAACTCTAATTTATAGTTACACAAGCCATTGTGAGTATGTGTCTTTAACCATGTTATCACAACCGTTGTACTGAAATGATTTTACTTAGGTGTCAGCTCCAACATATGTACACAAAATAAATAACGTTAAATTCATTTCACTTGATGTCTTCTTATGGGTTTTTCATTAAATATTAACCACAATAAACTGTCGTCAATCTGTCAAAAAAAAAATATATGAGCGTCTTGTTTTATGGTTTGTTTAACTGACTGAAATATATGTGGGTATACAATCACTTTCAACAACAGATAGAAAATAATATTCAGCGAAACTTAGAAAATATTTTGCCCTAGTTCTCTTTCTGTTACGAATCAAAACGTAAGTAGAAATTTCTGATTGTAAAATAGCACTTGCTAAATTTTTTTATAATATTTAATATAGCTTGACTTAATTTTTACGACCGGCATTTAAGGTAAGAATCAAATTTCAATGGAATAACTCTAAATCCCGCGTTCTCGAGTCTGGCGAGTAGGTTCTAGCATTGAATACAGTATCGAAAGCTTTTTGTAAATCAAGAAATACCCCTAAACAGCTTTGTATTCGACCTAGATATGTGTTTATCAGTGTGTTTTATTTAAATTTAGAACAGCATCTTCCGTTTATCTACTTCTTCTAAATCAAAACTGTGATTGATTAATTAGCCAATCTTTTGTTCATCTATTTCTCCATGATTTTCGAAAAAGTTCGTATAAGCGATATTGGCCTATTATTAGTAGAAAGCTCTTTTTGGCCCACATTTCATTCTTCATAGGCTAAAATTGAGAACCAAACAGTTTCCTTCCGACACGTTTAATCCGCTAGCCGTTACCCTGACAACATTCAGTGCATATGCTACAACACCATCGTATTGGTTTTTTGACTTCTTTGTGTAAAATGTTTTATAACTCAATAAAAAAGGTGGAGCCTGTTTTTATCCGTCTAACATTCTGTTAGAACTAAAACGTCTATTTCCAACTCCAGGCTGAAAACAAAGACTATAAAACTATCAAAATTTGCAGTAAATACTACGATCTTCACTGTAATTATTTATAAAGATTTTTTCATAGAATAGGGACATTTTTTTATGCAAAGGAAGACGAGCGAGCAGACGGTTCACCTGATGGTAAGCGATCCCGTCGCCCATAGACGAACGCAACATCCAGAGAGTTGCGAGTGCGTTGTCAACCTGGAAGAATGGATAGAATAGGTTAATTTGATAGGGTGGGGTAGGGATTCAGGATTTGGAGGGGGATAGGAATAGGAAAGAAAAGGTTAGACATGGCCATCCGGCATTCCTAAAAGTCATGCATACTTTATTTTATGCCGACTTTATATAGGGCGGTGTTACTTCCACGGGCGAGCACGGCCGTAGAAGTGCAGCAAAAGCTGTGAAAAGTTATTATGCTTTACCACCTCCAGAAGTTACTTCAATTTTTTATTTATTTGTTTAAAGTTTTTCACAAAACAGACACATTGTGTATAGGCGGACTTTATGCCGGAGGCATTCTCTACCTGCCAACCTATGGATGACGCAAAGAGGAAAGAGGCAGGCAAATAAAGTCTTGAAAGAAACGACAATTTTGTGACACTCCAAGATTATTTTAAAACAAGTTTATTTTCAAAGAAAGATATCAGAATTGTAACTTACAAGGCATATTTTTTCCGTTATTTTGAATTTTAAAAACCTTTCCGAAGCGATGTTTTAGAAGTTTTTGTTTAGTTTTTAGTCAATTGTACTGTACTTCCTTTAATGTGAGCAACAAAGTGTTTATCTATCTATCTATATAACCTGTTTGTCTTTAATAATTTTAAATAAACGTTTTTAAGTTTTAATGCTTTTTTTGTTGCTTTTATAAAGACTACCAAAATAAAAATAATAAATATAATTACAGGAAACCTCTAATTAAGGAATAATACAGATGATGCGTTGTAAAACAATTTTGTCAAAGTGATGGATGCATAGTTTTAGACGTGTGTTTTGACATTTAAAAATTGTCACAGGGGAAAAAAATCGCCCGTATTTTTTATTTATTGTGAATAATGTCACGCAGAAAAACATAATGAAATAATTACTCATAAAAACCTTCGAAAGTAATAAAGTATAAGGTATTCTAATAAATTTTGACACCAAATTTGTAACGTCACAAAAATATAGCCGTGAAAAACATTCATACACTAAAACGAAAAAAAAAATATTTTTTTTATTTTTCATGTTAGAAGTTTACTGCCTATTTCTTATTTGTTATATTATAAAAAAAAATAACGAACTAATTATCATACTGTAGTGATGCCGTTATTGTGTAGTAACCAGCGCAATTCTTTACGCTAATAAATAATTAAAGAGGTATTTGGTTATGAAAATACCTTAATTTTAAGTTTATATGATATTTTTATCAGAAAATAAATATAACATTTTACTGCCTAACAAATTTTAAGATGGAGGATCTTCAATGGTAAAATGTTTGAATGAAAAATTACTAATTTAGTAAGTTTACATTAATAGCATTATTTACAAACCAGCTGAAGTGTTTCTAAACTAGAATAAAAGCTAATGGATGAATCAAACAGGAGCAATTAATATTAAGATATGTGAATAAAACCACCTTGATATTCTAAGCGAAATATACTATATATGTTAAAAAAAAAGAATACTATATATACATTTTAATGGATAAATTTTAGAGTATTCGTAAAGTATATTGATTGTATATTTTCTATCCCATTTTACATTAAAAAAATTGTGGAATTTTTTAACTCGTTTTACCTAGCAATCCTACGCATTTTGCGTCATATTTTTATTCACGAAATATATTCAATAAATATATATAAAATAGCTTAATTTTAAGACATGGCGGTGAAACGATAATCCGTCTACTATTTTAATATTTTAAAACGGTTTTTGCAAGAATTAATCACGCAAGTATTTAACAAAATACGTGACAAATAAGTGAGGTATTGTCCGTTCGAAGCTCTGTTTCTTACTAATTCTAGGTTCTATTTATCGATTTGAAGTCTATTTATCGCACTGATGTCAATGTTCTGTAATTGCGCTCTATCTGTATTATTCTATGATCTGAACATAAAACCATTATTTAAAAGTTATATTTATTTGATGTTATATTACGGTACTTTATGGATGCTAATAAAACTATTGAGCTGATAGTTTCAATCTTTGTTTGTATCCATAGTTAAAAAATCACAACCATTCTTCAGTTCTTCTAACTTCGTCAATGTTTTTTTAATAAACTCTTGCTGTTTAAACTCATTATTAACGATATTATTATCTAGTTAGTGTGTAGTTTTAATAATTTTCACGCATCTAAATAATATCAACATAAAATAGTAACTGTTCTTTGAAAAGTTATAACAACCAATATAAAACCGATTACGAAAGCAACGCCAAGCGTACGTATGAATATTTAACGCATGCAAATAGGAGAGCATCCTACTTAGCGTATTTCCACAAATTTCCACACAACCCGGTAAAATAAAGTGTGCGCGTATGGCAACACAGCGTCCAAATTAGGCGCGAAATCGCTCACGAGGGCCACTCGCGAAACCTCGTTAGCCGACGCCATGTTTGTTCGACGCGGAGCGCCCTCTATGTACACAATGACCAGTTCAGTCTGCGTCTACGGAACCCTTTTTCTTACGCCACATGCACCTTATGCCAACGGAATAAGACTTGTTTTTGTACAACTAGGTGTTTTGTTATCGGAATGATGGGTTTGGCAAGGGTATGTATGCGTTTGCGTCTACGAGACCCCATTTCTTACACTCTGTGTACTTTATGACGACTGTATAAGAGCCATTTTCGTGCATCGATGTGTTTTGTTAGATGATGTATGGGTTGGCCAAGGGTATGTATGACATTGGGGTGTGGGTAACACCCTCCGGTGTCGCGATCGTGTGACGCAATAGCTCGCATGTGAAATGGATATGCAACGCGATACCGGCACGATATGGCTAACCCACTAGGTAATGCGATATGGTCTTGAACGTGGAGTTTGTTTATATAACTTGATTCTTATTGCATATAAGTTAAGGTATATGTTAAAAGTAATTTTAGGGTGACAAGGCTAATCTTTAGATTCTGCCAGAAGATAGTAGTACCTAAGTTAGGATTTATCTTTTTGTCTCTTCGTTGTTGGCGAAATAGGACCAAAGTCATTTAACGTAAGTCGAGAGTCTTCTCGTTTTACGTTATCGCTGTCCAGTCCATTTGTTTTATCTTTGGCTTTTTGTTACTTCATAACTCATAAACGGATGAATGGATTTGGTTAAAATTTGACACACTTTATTGGCTGAGTTACATAGAAAATATTTTGAACTATTAAAAAAAATCGTGCAGGTAAAACCCTGGGCAGCAGCTAGTTCTAAATATGTTTTACAATGACATTAAAACCGAAATATGTTGGATATGTGTTTGTATCTTCAACATCAGAGTGCAGTGATGTGAAATACTGTAGTCTTAAACATTTAAAGATATCTATCATTCGTCCAAACTTATGTATAATACAGGGTGACTGGTGAGTCACCAACGATATTAAAGGGTATTCGAGTACTCGATACAAGATTGTCATCATATTTATGTAATAAAATTAGGGGCATAGTTTTAACCCAAATTTTCCAATAAATTAATAGAGTTCGACTGCTGTGATCAGCTGGTACGCCCAAGGCCGTCGACCTTTCCTCCGCCTCCCTTCTCACTCCGGCCACGCCGTGCCCGCCAGGGACATGAATTACGTAATGAATTTTTTGACTTTAGATTACGTTTCCTTACTGGTTTACTACTACTTTTACGGCTCAACGACCCAAAGTGGGTCTTGGCCTCCAAAAGGAGAGACTTCCACTTGTCTCCTATCCTACGCCTCCAGACCTCTGTCCAGTCCTCACCCCGAGCTCACACAGGTCAGCCTCCACAATGTCCTTCAAACGATATCTAGGACGACCGAATGGGCGCTGTCCACTCTGTTGTCCAAGATATGCGCTAAATACTACCCAATCCTCCCCCATTCTAACCAATTGGCCGAGCCATCGGAGGCGGTGGGCTTTTATTCCTTCGAGGATATTTGGTTCAGCCACAAAATTAATCAATATTTATTTTTAATAATATTTTCAATCTTCATATATGATCCCCACATATAAGGTCTTAATGTATTGAGAGTATCTCACCAGTCCCCTTGTATATTCGACCGTGGGACTACTGGTCTCTACTCTCTAGAAGTAGACAACAAAGAGAATTAGCTCTTTGTTGTTAACTAAGACATTGTCCCAATATTATTTATATGTGCCTTGTTGGTTTCATAGTATTGGGAAAACGCCACTATTTACAAAAAAACGTTTGTATCTTACATTATATTATATTTTACTTTTTCCATATCCACGAATGACGCTTCCATAAAATTTACATCGAAAACCCGTACGTGTGTCTGTCGCATGAAAAAAAACCTATTTAATTACAGCTCTATCTGGATGTCGGTTTTTCCCCGCGGTACGGTGTTGATGGAAATACGGGGGACGAATACGACACTAAATTACGTCTATTTTATGGCGACACCATAAATATTTTTGCAATCCTCCGAATATCTCCACCCTGTATAAACTATAATAAACTGAGAAGTATAGTAGTGTTTTTAACCGACATCAAAAAAGAAGCGAGATTCTCAATTCGAATGTTTATTTTTATGTGCGTTAAAAATTCTTTTTCATCTTATACGGTTCGGTTCTGTAGTTATTCTTTTAAATGAAAATAACAAAATTGATTTTATGTATTTTTGCGCTTATCTCCGTCATTTATGAAACAATTTTAAAAAAATCCTTTTTTTTATATGATAGAGCATTCTTTGTAGATAGTCCCAATTAAATTTCAGAAAAATCGGTTCAATAGTTTGTTATTTAAATAAATATAACATAAAGATTTTTTTGAAATTTAAAAAAGATATTTTTTTTTATCTGGTATAATATATTTACACAATAGTCCTAAATTATTTTTGTAAAAATTAGATTAATAGTTTGTTTTCAAAATCAAAATAACGGAGAAGATATGTTTCGAAAGTACACTTTTAAGGCTTTTGAAATCGGGTTTTGTAATTTTCTATGAGAATAGACTTGTAATTTGGTATGTTTATGTGATTAGGCTATAAGACGTGTCTAATTGAATTGTCTGTATACTTAGAACACTTCTTATTAAGCAAAACATTTCGTCCTACGAACACCAAGAATTGCTTATGTGGCTAAATTTATCGTATGACAATCCCCCTGTATAATTCGTATGCTTCCGGTGGCGTTGTTTTATCGTTAAATTGAAAAGTGTTAAATAGTGTTTTATGATTAAGGACGTGTCTTATTGAATCTGTACACTCAGAACATTGCTTATAAGGCCTTAATGTCTTAAGGGACTTAATGTCTGAATTTTAATCATTTTCTCCTAGTGTACCTTTGGGTGGAACAGAGAAAATCGTAGGTAGGTAGGTGCTTAAGAATGCTATGCAATGTTTTAGCTACATAAATGCCTAAATATCTTTAATATAATACGTAAATATATGTACAATTTATTTTAACATATTATGGGTCCAAAGGACAATGCCCATTTTTGTATTGAGAACCGTACCAAGTTGTATCAAGTTCAAAAATGTTTTTTCGGAGACTAGACTTGTTATATTAACTACTACAGAAGTTTTTTTCTTAAAATAAACGCCGGGTTTCGGAGATATTTGATTAATTCGAAAAATTGATTCATAGAATATAGCTTC
>JAOCPS010000014.1:1860227-1879643 GCA_025505425.1 Graphium colonna
ACTATAAACTGCATTGCATCAGTAATTATTTAGCTTTCGATTATGTTTCCTCTGTGGTAAATTAATATTTATTTTTATATCAGATCCTCGAGTATTGACAGTGACTCACCAATCACGCGTATATACTAATGCTGTTTTCCTATTTACTATTAAAAATCATAATGAAAAATTTCATTTATAGCTGTCGTGATTTATTTTTATGTCACCCGCTCTGTGCTTAAAAATAAAAAGAAAGCCTAACACTCTTAGGAGTGCCGATAGAAGTGAAAACGTAGAAAAAAGGGCGCGGAATTAAATAATGTCTATGAAAACTATACGATAACTCATAATAATTAATAACAGCAATTATTACATATAAATTAATATAGTAAACACTACGACACAGCAAAAGGGAGCGTGCACGAACTAAAGATGGTAGCATAAGAGTACTTGTAGCGACATTTTGCGGATAAAATGAAACTTTTCTGACATTTCATAACGCTTTCAAATAACAACTGTTTACATTTCGTCAGATTTACTTATGATTGTTTCTTACAAACATGTTATGTTAGTTTGTACATAAAGATGTTAACGTAGTCTATAAACATCGTTATTTATATCAAACATAATTATAATCGTTTAAGAATGTATTCAAAACAAAAATACCTACGTAAGTGATGTATTTTTACTGCATTTATCAATTTTTGCCCCTTTTTCAATACCGATGGCATGCTTGACTTGACGTAATTCTTGATTTATCACATTTCTTGGACGTGAAGTTCTTTATCTGATGTTTGGGGCTTAGTTCCAGATATAACGATATATTATAATTAATAAAACATTATTTTCCAGTTCTAAAAATTAACGTATTTAAAATGCTGTATGAATCGTGTGATCTTTCAGTGTTGGATACGGGTGAGGAGAAATTTTCAAAAAATGCTTGCACGTTCCCTATAAAGAACGGCTGACTGTTTCTTTCTCACTCGGGCACACTCGACGGTCCCGAGTTCACTGATCGAGCCTTTCACCTCCGAGCGTGACGGATCAGCCTTACTTATAGTCTACAAAAAATCTTTATGTCGCTGAAAGAAGTTTTTACTTCAATAATAAAACTACATTTTCTTAAAAATAAATAGACTTTATTCAAATGACTGAGCTATTTATATTTTTTGTTGGCGCGTGAAAATTGCAGCTTTCTACACAAAGCTTGGTTTTCCCTTTTTTTCTCTTTAAAACAACTTATGTAAAGTTCAAGTAACCATTCTTATCACAACACAAATTATATTGAGATCCATAAGGGCCCATTTAGTTTACGATTTACTGGGTAATATAATATTGCTACCCTTGTAGAAAATTAAAGAAATCGAAATGAAATTAAGGTTGTTAACCAAATTCTTGGCTTATTCAAATTTTTCTTACACGTTACTAGTGCGTTATTGAGCAACGAATATTCTAGAATAATCTATCGCACTATATATACCAAAAATGTTGGGTATTTTGGCTTTAATTGATAAACTATGTATTTACACAGGGACTACATGGCTCTAGTTTAGTAGGAACCGAACGTTATGTCATGGGTTGGATTTGATCCACCTTGTGGCAGAGAGTATTCTTTCAGGAGCTGATCGAGCATGGAGTAGGACTGACCACGTGGCTGCTGCTGTTGTTGTTGTTGTTGTTGTTGGGGGAACCTGCAAACAGTAAAAATATAACGATGATATAACGTGTTCAAAAGAGTCGCGAGAGTCGAGTCGAGTCGCCGTAGCTCTGTGGCTGAGCGCTCGACTTTAATTCAGTGTACTGGAGGGGAACCTGAGTCCGATCTTCAGTGTTGCCTTTATTAAAATTGATAATTTCTAAATTGCAATTTAGGTGCTAATTTACCACGTTCCCGGCAATAAAGGTAAACATAAAGAACAGACAGACAAACAGAAAAAATAAAAATATATCTAGAAGGCAATTGGTAACTTTACGTATAAATTTCAAAATCCTCTCTTAGTCCAGGTGGTTATAACGTATACCTTCTTGCTAATTTAAAATAGGCTGTTACATTAATAACCTGGTGTCACGTTTTTTTTCTAAATTACAGAAGAAGTGATCGATATAAATATGAAACAAATAAGACTAAGTGGAATAAAACAAACCTGGCGGGCGCCTGGTCGAAGTGTGAGTTCAGCTCCTGAGGCCTAGGAGCGAACTGCTGCGGCTGTGGTGCCGGCCTGAACTCCTGCTTTGGCCTGTACTGCTGACGCGGCTGGGGCTCGGGGCTGAAGAAGCTGTTGTCCTCAGCGGGGGCAGGGGCGGCACCAGAGAAGAATTGGGGCTAGAAGAATTTCATACCTATTCAATATATATCCTTAAATAATAAAAATATTACTTGATTAAGAATATCATGAGTACAAGGAAACCATTAACTCTCTACACCTAATTATTATACCTGAAAACTTAGCATTGATTATTGCGACTGCGTTCCCAGTTTAGTTACTGGTGGCCTACTAACGACGGGTTGTCAAACAAATTGTTGATAATTTGGATTACCAGATGCTAACAATGGGTCTTTCAATATATCAGAACAAGGTTGTCGATAGGGACTATTACGTCGCCGCACAAACCTCGCGTAAAATAAAGTAATCCTGGCTGCTGACGTTGCCTGCCTTGCCTATTGGACATCCCCATTTTCTTCAGTTTATTTTCAAGACTAAATATGTTCCTATTAACATCTTCCCAATAATTCTTTGTCTCTAATGCTGGCAACGCATTAAAATCCAGTTAGTAATTTTACAGTTGGTATTGAGGGAGTGAGTGCTAACATCTATAATAGCGTCTCTATCTATCAAACTATGGGTAAATGAAATACGACTTAGTTAGGTTAGGTGTGGACTGGGTCCAAGCCTGTGGAAATAGATTTAAATAAAAACTTACCTTAGGAGGAGTAGGAGCAGACTGAGGCGCCGGTCTGTACTGCTGTTGGGGCTGGGGTGGAGCCCTGTATTGTTGCTGGGGCTGCGGCTGCGGCTGGGCGGGCGTGCCCGGCGACTGCGCCGGCGTGGAGTTACCAGCGCTCGTGCGCGCGATCTGGCTCGCCGCCGGCACGCTCGCCGCGCCTCTCGCCCTCGCCTGCTGTTGCAAACCTTCCTGCAGCCCAAATATCGTGAGCACTCAACAAATCTGAGTACGCTCGGACGAGGAATGATCGAGAGTATACTTCTATCTATCAAACTGCTCAAAATTCTACTGCTAAATATTTAAGCTATTCTTTCATAAATGAAATGATGATTATCTGGTCCATTAGATTTTACACTATCAATATTCTACAATAAACTGGTAAAAGGTATTGGGAAAAATTCATAGAAAGAAGTATACTTTATTTTTTTATATGTTACTATAAAGTGGCGGAACATTTCATGAACTTTTTATTATTCTCCTCATTCCGAACGTACAATATCCATCTTAGAATACCATCAGTATTCTAAGATGGATTTTTAAAGTTATTAATCAGGAATAAGTTAAAATTTCAGACTATTATCTAGCAATGTAAAAGTCTTTTATAATTGGCTAATGAATAAAGGGGGTTATTATGTGGATGATCAAATTATGGACAATCTGTTAGTATTTAACATAGATGTTAAATATTTTATTATTATTTGGAGTTAAAAACATTGTGCAATAATTGTTTAACACTTTGGAACACAATACATAGCATTTGCACACACTTACATGCATGCGTATAACAATCGTGCATCACATGCATTACCAAAGCCATAGAGATAGGTTAGTGTGTAATAGAATAGAAATGTTTGGAATTGTAAGAAATGTGCGATATATTTAAATTACTATATCACACTATCATTACTCCCACAAAGAAAACTCTACCAAGGGGATAAAATCAATACATCTCAAAGGTCTTGATTTGGTAACCTGTGTTTCGAAGTTTCCACATGTTTGTAATACGGTGAATGGATTATGGTGTTATGTTGGTAGAGCATATGCCAGTGGAGTTTTGTACTAGTATGTATGATTTGGTCACCTATATACATAACATCTAATGGCGCGTAACATACATATGATCCTAATGATGCGTATATTTCTTAGTCAACACCAAATGCGACGCTTGCTATAACTGGCATCACAATGGTTCCTGACACCGAGCGTAGATAGTACGAAAGTAAAATCAAAAAAAGAAATGAAGAGAAGAGAAAAGTGAGAAATGAAACAAAACAACAAGATAAACTATTTTATGTAGTGAATGATAGTCGAACGAAAATCATAACTAGTATTTTTGCATAGTAAGTTAGAAACGGTATTGTTGCGGGTCGATTATAAACGGTAATTCTTTACCTGAGAACTCGCCTGTTCTGGATTACTGGCGGATGTGTTGTGGTCTAACTGAGAAGGGGGAAGAGGGCAGGCATCTAGCAAACAGACAATACACACAACATATATAGTGACCACAGACAACCACTTGAATCTTGGATCACACCTCACGAGCATCTTAATCTCTGTGCATATTCTATGTTGCGTGTATTTCCTCAGATCGGCCTACCCCGTGTCGATTTACGTGATCAATAATACCAACGTGAAAATAACTAAAATTAAAAAGACAAAATAAATAGGAAAGATAGTTGAATACCAAACTCAGATAAAAATAACATCAGCCCAGACAATGCAGTATACTCACACTCCTTGCAAAGAATTCTCATAACGTGTGTTCATTCTGAGTATCTTGAAGTATGTTGGCAAGTCAGATTAATATATAAGTTAAGGCGACGTCGGTGACTGTGTAATCCAAGATAGTGTTATTCAGCATAGTGTACACTAAGAGTCTTTGTGCTCCGTAGATTGCAACCGGACTCGCTATATCACTCTTCCATTGGAATAGAGTTTAATTGAAAGACATGTGCTTCTACAAAATGTGTTATTTCGATAAATTCTTAGTTCTGTCGTTGAAGAGTTGGCGAAAGAAGATAAAAATTGAAATTGCCACTCGCCTATCGAGTCCCGTCACAATCATTACACCGTATACAAGAAAAAGATAGAGTATACCAGAGCGTTAAGGCGAGCGCCTCGCATCAGTCACATAGCAAGTCAAGGTGCAAACATGAAACACTCAAAGCTCTTAGTGATCCGTTCCGAAACTGAACTCCGGTCGGACGTTAACGCGTTATCAATTATCAAATTTTTGACAACTAACAATTATTTTAACTATAACAGCGAATATTGAAAAGCCCTTTCAGGAATGTTAGATGCAGTCGCGGTTCCATATTTATACCTGCAATATTTACAAGTAAAATATGCTAAAAATACAGATTATGATCAGAATGTTTTGTAATTTGAGCTCATGTTTATGATTGGAAACATTACAGGATAAAATTTGTATGATCATATTGCAAATTATGACTCACCATTAAGATACGTGTTAGATGGTTTGGAAAACATTAAATAGCTAATCATTCTCTTTCCTTTAATTCTTGCTGATCTGGCTATCAGTTCTAGTAGTATTGGTATAAACTCGACCAAATTCAGTATTAGTACAAAAATTTCTAACAGTGCTGCAAAGGTAATGGTCAAATGCGATCTCATCTAACATCCCTGTCAGCGTACCGGCGCTACACAATACATTACACCGAGAGTGGAGAGGCGTACCTGTCTTGCGGTGCTGAGGTTGGCGGGTAGCGGGGGCGACATTGTCTCTTGGTGGCGGTGGAGGTCCACGGGCACCAGGCCCAGGGGCGGTGCCTCTACCCCGACCAGCGCCCGGTACGGAAGGCGCAGGGGCCGGTCCCATTCCTCTACCAGCCATGCCGGGTATGCCCGGGGCACCTGCAACAAAGACCATAATTATTTTCGCTGAAAACAGTAAAACCGATAAATGCCTTAGACGTGAACAATCGTGAAACAAATTTTTCAGTTATTTTGATTAAAAAAACTTATGGACCAATTTATAAAAAATACATATGTTTCATTAAACGACCTATTATTTATAATAGTTAATGTCTGAAAATGTATACGTACATAAAAATTAAAGGAAAATAAACAGTCTGGTACAGTCAAATGCGGAAAGTGACAGATACAGCTAGTCATCGGTGACTTTGTTTGTTTTGAAAATTTGTTTCAAAAGCGTCTTTTTACGAACTCACAAGCTAACATTTAATCAATAAAATAAACTGTACTATAAGTGATTTACAATTTATTTACGAATACAGGAGATAGGAGAAATCAATGGAGATTGGAACAACACGTTGAAGAAGTAATAAGGAATATAGTCAAACCTTGACTGGAGTGCCCCGGGGGCCCGTACTGGTCGTTGGCTTCTGTGAGGAAGTTGCTCGGTACCAGCCCTCGTACGCCATCGATCTCCGCCATGTAGAAACCGTCGTCATCCATCTCACCGTACACGTGGATTATTTGACCTGTTTGGAAGCTAAGCTCCGCCTGAAAGTAAAAATTAGCTGGTGCTGAATCAACCTCGCGGCACACAAGGAGTCAGAGCACATAAAGAACGTCTGGCCACTGTCGTTGCTGAGTTATGAGTATCCACTTTTACATCCTTATCCTGAATACATGGTATAGAATGATGTGAATCATCCTCATATATCCACTCATCTACTCCAAGTCTGGTAAGTCGTAAACAATTCTCCTTCGGAAGTTATTTCATATATTTGATAAAATCCAACAAGGAAGTTATATGTCATTCTTACTTTTAAAAATAATCTTATAATATTGTCTTCGTGGCAAATTTCAATCATAATAACAAATACAAAATAAATCAAATTAAACTACACAGGAGATATTATAATAGACAAGAGTTTGCACAAAAAGGTACGGTTTAATTTCTATACAAATAGTCCTATGGGACGGATATCTGACACGAACAGAGGGAGATCTGACAGTACCTATTTTTATCTGATCATTCGCATGGATAATCTTTCTTTCCAATCCGTATTGCTCTTTGCCTCTGAAAATCCCTCTATATTTATGGCGTAGGACATAATCGAATATAAGAGTAGGCGAATTGAAAAATTGTTTTAGATTTGGACTAGGTCAGAAAAATGTTACAAAAAGGGGAATATTTATGCTGGTGAAATCCAAGGGACCAGCTCGTATATAATTCTTTTCTCAAAGTTCCATGCCACTTTTTTATAGAGGAAGTTTCGGAAGCGACCAGATATGTATATGTGATGTTAGTTGCCCATGGATACCCAAAACATCTATAGAGTTGAGTGTGTGTTACCAGTCTTGAATA
Organism: Graphium colonna; assembly: GCA_025505425.1. Classification (NCBI taxonomy): domain Eukaryota; kingdom Metazoa; phylum Arthropoda; class Insecta; order Lepidoptera; family Papilionidae; genus Graphium; species Graphium colonna. Next base: position 1,867,450 of record JAOCPS010000014.1, read on the forward strand.
AAGATAGATTATTGGGTAGGAGAAATTGAGAACGGTAATTTATGGAGAAGGGAATGAGTGAAAAAGAAGAACTTAAAGCTCAAACTTCAACCCTTAGCCCTCCGTGCGGTTAGCATTTGAAGACTTACATCGGCGTCGACGTTCGGACTGAGTTCCTGCGGGTCGTAGTCGTACAGCGCGACCATACGCCTGACGGGCTGGTTGGCGTACGCATCGGTCCAGCGGTCGCGCGGCTTCACCTGCCCCGTCGCCTCCTGCTCAGACACCTCCACCACCATGTTGTGGGGCACGTAGCCCCGCCTCCCCCGACACTCGCCCCAATAGAAGCCGTCCGCGTCCTTGTCCCCCCAAACCTATTGAGAAATGGAAAAGATTGAGAACATATTATACAGATATATTGCCGAATGCCCTGCATCCTTGTCCCCTAAATCTATTGGGCGGCGAAAGTTAAAGTAGCGATGAGACAGACTGATTCGTTGTCGAGTACCTAATGGTAACCTAAAAGAAATGAAACAGATTCATGATATGCAGAAAAAAATCTTTGTTTCCCCAAAACTATTGAGGGATGGAAAAGATAGAGAAGGAATTAGACATATTAACTGGAATATAATCGTGAATTAAACAAGAAACGACATAAATTTATGCGATATAGAAATAAAACCCACATATTTTAGAACTTTGATGTATTGGAACAGATAAAGTAGAAATGAGTGAGATCATGAGTGTCACGTTTACATTTAAATTTAATTACATAATGAAGCACCAGTTTCATGATTCGAACAGCAATAACGAACTCTATTATTTTACGTGCATCCTGTCTACATAAAAAATATAACACCAAGTTTACCACATATTGCCTCTAGAAAGCTATACTAGTATTTTAGTGTACATTATTTGAAGGTAATTAAACAAATTACCCGATGTTTGGAACCTTTTACAATGTTCGTGGTCTTGGAAAAAAACTATATGGAGGACGTAACAGAAATGGACGGAAAAACTTGTCACCTGCATAATCAAAAATATTAAGACGTCATCTTAATATAACCAAAGCAAAAGTATTATTTTATTTGTTACATTTATCATTTCTTTGAGTATTTATTGGTAAAAAAATTATGAGCTAACCTTAATCGCGTCCCCTTCACTAAACGGTAGTTCCTCATCACAGCTCTCAGGATTAGGACTCATAGTAACCGGATCGTAATCAAACAAAGCGATGAAGTAGCGACTCCTCTTAGATTGCGGGTGGCCTTGCAACCCCGGGCGCGGCCCCGCAATCGGACCCCGGGGGCCAGGTGGGGGCCCACCACGAGGCCCGTATTGGGCACCGCCCTGCTGACCCACCTATTGCAAGGGCATATGTTAAATGGTATTCTTTTACTTGAGATTCAAAAAAATAACTAAATGAACAAAGGATGGACATGAATTAGTTGAGATTGTTATCTATCTACTGTTTGATGCATCTTGTGAAAGTTCTTGTAAAATTAATGTGAATTCGTTGGGATTGTTATCTATCTAATGTTAGATGTATCTGGTAAAAGTTCTTGTAAAATGAATGTTGCATTGATTATTCGGAGAATTGTAAAAGTTGCTCCTTGGCAAAAGTTTGCAATCAATGAAAGAGTCGGAAACAATCACACGTATAAATTAAGGATCGTATGAACCTGATGGGGGTTAGGAGGGCGGCCCCGTTCGTGGTGGTTTCTCGGGGGTGGGTTCTGGTACTGCTGCGGTTGGCCGGGGTATTGGTTCGGCTGGCTACTTGGGAATTGGCCGGCCGGTTGATAAGGGGGTTGCTGCGTGCCATGGTAGGCTGGTGTATTCGGGTACTGCTGACCGGATGGCTGCTGCGACGTTTGGGTCGGTTGGGACGGTTGCTGCTGACGTCCGTACGAACCAACACATTAATAAGGTTAGATTTTTCTATTACAAAGCCAACAGCAATATAACCAAGCATGTAGCTAATCAAAACTCCATTGTCATTATGCGTTCGTAAGCAATAAAAACTTTACCTTAATCCGGAACATTAAACTTAGACATTCCTGTTACTCTATTGAAATCCCCATGCACAACGAAAGCTAGCGTGCAGCGTTTTGTCTTCAAATCACACAGTTATATTCATGTATATACATGATATCACGGCGATAATATCGTTCCTTAGTAGGCAGTTAGCATATTGAATCGCAAAAAGAAACGATTAACCAATTCAACACATTAATATTCTGATGTGGCTGCAGCTTGAAAATCCTTATAAAAAAACATTAAGAGACAACGGGTGTGTGAGATCTGTTGTTTAGAGTAAAGGAGTTGAAGCCAAGACAACATGCAGGAACACAGACCTTCTCTGCGCATGCTCGGGTGAAAATGAATCTGTTTGAGTAACATGTAAGAATATAAGTCTCAATTATCTACGACCTATCTGAATTGCATCTTATCGAAGGCATTGTGGTAGCCTGACTGGTGTAGGGAGTGTACCGGTGTTGTGTAAACAGAAGATCGAAGACTTAACAGTGGCAAGTGATTATTAGAACATTTAGAACGGAATAAAAAGTGGAAAAACACGTGATTCGGAGACTCCATAAAATATCGAAAGAGACAGAGCGTGAAGTGCCAGCACATGGAGAGCACATCGATGACAGTTAGGATTGAACCCAGACCTGCGAGCGGCGTCGCGTCGCCTCCTCCTCCTCGTTACACTGCTCCGTGGCACCCTCTTTAGTGATTTCGATGGCTGGTATCCCCGATTGCTATTAGTACCACATGGTAGGTCATTCAGAATTTTTTACACACAAACAGCGTTCTAAATAGACAAAACAAAATGAAAGTCGTGACGGTGTAGAAGGAATAGTCCGTGACGAGAGAAATACAGGTGAAGATAGAGGCGTGAAGTTGTCACACCGAGGCTGCCAGGTTTGCAACAAAAACCATCGAAGCGTGAAAGTTGCACGGTATAAAGCATTTGATTCACATAGACACAGAAGTGACACGGTAGGCTTAGTTACTAAAGAATTTGCAGAAGTAATAGTACAAAGATAAGAGTATGAACAGCAACAGAATCCGGCAAGTGTTGAAGGGGCAAAGGGAAATCGGTTTTAATGTAGAATTTTCTCTAAGTCAGTAGAATTTCTTGGTACCCATTTTATTGCTCCATACATAGCTTAATGGTATTGTGGCGTGTTGACAATGTGTTCTTTGTACTGAACGTAATGTTTAATCAATAATAAAGTATTTAAACTAGCACTTCCTCTCTGCATTGTAAGTAATATTTTAAAAGTAGTGTTAATATAGTAGGTACATAATATATATTTTAATATAGTAATATAGTGTCTAGCGCTACTTTTTTGTATGTATATTTCATATAAATATATTTCCATTATCTTTAAATCTAACAGTCCTTCTATTTGTTTTAATAAACATTTAAAGTTCAACTATCACCTACATTTTCGTCAAGCTCTTTCTTTTCTACAATTATATGAACGAAAAGCATAACCAAGGTAAAATGTCGTTATTATGTCACTTAATGTAATTGACTACAAACTTTATTGGTGTATTATAATATAATAATACTGGCACACTGTGTTAATAGATAATAAAATCGATTAAATTTACATAACATAACAACTAATGATTGAAACTAAAAACACTCCTAAACAACAAAAATTGTAAATACAAACTAACTTAAAGGTGTATGGATAACTTTAAATAAGAAATAAAAAATAAAAAGTTTAAAAAACGTGTTAAAATTCCTTACCGAAGGGGTTATTTTGTCGAATATACTCTTTAGAAGACCTGTGCCGAATCCACCCGTTTGCTATGGAAAGGTGTAATAGTTATGTGAGAGAGCGAGGTATGGTTAGGTTAGGTTGAAAATATTTTGATCTGGAGGGTTTTGTCTGTGTCACAAAGTACAAGCTCTTTATATGTTCTAGTATACAAAGGTAAAGTAAGGTGTAAGTAGGTTGTTTAGGTATTGGCCAATAGCACTGAAGACTACGGATCTAGTGGCAAGCAGAATGCATTTAACTTTAATCGTCCGACCAAGGTGCAGCTAGTCGGTGGCGAGTGATCGTCAAGTGGTAACCGACGGCAAGAACTACTGGACAGTAACGTACGCCAGCGATAGAACGACAGTAGATAGTATAAAGAGTGCATTTTGCAACACCGATAAATGCATCGTATGCGATCTGTTTAACATATTTTAATTACACAAAAATCAGATATTGATGTCACAATCAAGGTAATCGAATAGTCGTTTCAGTCTAAAAGTTTTAAGTTTAAAGCTAAAACAAATCGCTAACGACACAAGAAGAGAGCGGATAACATAACTGTAATCACGTCTAACATGTCACGGACTCCAAGGTAAACTGAAATATAAAAAGCTCATACTTGTTGTAGAAAAATAAACGGACATCACAAAATTATGACAGTTCACACAAAGTTTACGACACTGATTTGCAAACTAATATAACACAAGGTGCTGTGCCAAAACAACATTGATTAACTGGTTCCAAAAATAAATATCGTCATGAGACGGACACATAGTAAAATTGTTAAAAAAGCAAAATTGACTTGCAAAATGGCCAGATTCTTTAATAATTCGATTGATAACCACATTAAAGTGTAGTTATAAAAAAATATCGATATAATAAAATAATCTTAAGGATGTAATTTGCAGCTAGCACACATAGAGAACACAAATTTGGAGCCAATTTTAAGTAAATATTGCATTATAGACATTTCTCTATGACGCGCTATTTGCAAATTACCGTAAATTATTAACAAATTGAAAAATATGTCACAAATAAATGATCACCTGTGTTGCGTGTTGATCATGACGGTTGGTATTTGGAAAGATTTCCTTATCTGAGAGATTTTCGTCATGCTCAATGACCTGTTGTTGCTGCTGGTATGGTTGGGGTCTTTGCTGACCACGGAATCCAGTCGTTGGTTGGTTTAGCATCGGTGCCCCTCGGGGTACTCTAGAAGCAACTCCGCGGAGTACTGCAGGCGGAATAGGGGTCGGTGCACTATCACTCGACTGGCTGTCTCGAGACTTTGTGCGCACCTGCAATAAAAGAAGAAATCAAAACGGAAAGGAACATGAAGTACTGGTTCGCAAAACTATATCTTGTGCAAATCGAGCGATGCGTTAGTTAGTTCCTCTGACACGTTATTAAGCGCAAATATATCGGTAATGTAGCGCTCGAAAAGCCTACAGAAGCTCCGTACGATACTCACAGTGACACACTTTGGATTGAGGCCAATGAGTTTGCCAATGTCGATGAGAGCATGGTCACCGGTCGGCGAGTCAACGTCGGTGACCTTCTTCCCATCGGCGTATACCGCGTATCCGGTGACGGGGCCGGAAGCCGGAGGGCGAAGTACGGGCTGCCATGTCACAAGTAGTGTGCCGTCCTGGGGCCCCGCTTCCACCTGCGACACCGCACCAATCACCACCAACAATCCAGCCAAATAACTAAGGCCAATTGGTTTTGTAACATTACCGAAAACTGTCACCAGTTTCGTATATTCAAAAAAAGTCCAGACTGGGGATGAAACGACATCACAAAGGTGGGAAAGGCTAACTTAACAAGGTGATTATCACTAGAGACAAGAAATCAATTTATCCTGGCGCTGGATTTATGGTTGCGATTGACGCGACTTGTTCGGGATTGACGACCGTGCCGCGTGCTTGGAGGTTGTGATGTTACTTTTAGGGGTAGGTTGCGAATGTTCCAGTGATAAAATAAATAATGTTTAATTATTGTCATCACACACTTTGTGAGCGTTAAAAAGCTATTTTTAAGTGCGTGTGCAATGAAATTAACTATCGATCGGACTTAGGAAGCAGATTTTGAATAATCGAAGTTAACGTATTTACATAGAGATGTTGACAATATTTATGACATTGTCATATCGAATACATATAATGTAAAACTCTTGTTTCAGCGAGCGGGGATTGTGGTTGTAAAGTGTAAAGATTTTGTTCAAAAACATGCTGTATCACATCATGCTAGTCAAGCTTAACAGAGAAAAAAGTACCATTATCTCATTTGGCGGGTCCGGTAGACCTTTCGGCAGGGTTCGAAAATCAGTGTAGGCTCCTGGAGCTTCTTCTATCGGTACCCCTGGTGGACCAGCTCTCAAATGTTTGGCTCTCACCGTGACCCGATATTGGGTGCTTGGTGAAAGACCTGTGATAGTATGACGATATACACCCGGTTTAACGGTTCGTACCTGAAAGATATAAATTATTAGAAGAACGCATAATGTTGAAAAATAAAAGTTAAACCTTTGAGTCTTACTTCAACATTATTAACACAGACAACGTGCTGATGGTTGGAGTTAGCAGGTAACCAGGAGATCACAGCTTGGGAGCAGGTGACGCCGCTGGCTTTAACGCAAGTTGGTCCCATATTACCGGTATCTCTACCGATCACCATAGTGCAAGCAGCGTCTCGAGATGTGCGACGGGTTGCAGTCACCGAGCGCACGCTTATTCGATGTGGCTTCGAAGTAATATTAATTGCTTACTCATGGTATTTAAATGATTGAAGATATTAGCTATGCACTACATTAACTTCGTCATCGCACTAACAAGAAAGTGCTAGTTACAAATTAAGAATCTAGGAAGGAACAAATTAACAACTAATATTTATCTAAATAACTTACTCGATTGGCATCTACGCCCTCGACTAAAGCCCGGGTTCGCTCTGATGCTTTGACGGTCGTTTTCAGGACACCATCGACGTAGACGTGATAGCTTTCGATGTTGGCCTGTTGAACTCCCTCGGGCGCCGTCCAGCCAATCAGCACTGACTTGTTGAGCTGCCTCTCGAGCGTGAGCTGCCTCGGTGCAGGAACTAGCGACGAGAAAAACAGCTCGGCTGTTGAGGTTCGAGGGCAGACCGCGGGAGGGAGTGCAGCCAAGCAGGCGAAGTGCGCGTGACATACGAAGGAAGCGTGCAGCGAAATCCGTTCGTTACGGGATAGGTAGGATCGGGAAGGATAAAGGTTCAGCTATAAAACTATATTTCTACGTAAAATTGATGTGTTACTGATTTTATTAATTTATGCAATGATGAGTCTTTCACAACTTGGATAGAGCGCAATGTATATATATGTTAAAACATGCAAATTTTAAGAGTGACGAACATGATAATATCGAAAAATTTATAAAATGGTCAAGTAATAGCTAAGTTGTGAAAATAAAAAAAGTGTTGTGTTTTCAAACTAAGAAATAATTAGTTCTTTAAGGTATATTTATCAGAGCACGAAACTATGTCTTTAATATTCTAAGTTTGTTTTTGGTACTACTTATGAAAATAATATTTACCATTGTCATCATCTTCTGGACCTTCGCTTATATCCGCCATTTCGCTCAGACGTGCGACATCACGGCTAAGGGACATATCACTTATGGCTGTAGTTGCAGTTTCGTCAGCGTCCCGCAGCATCGTCACCACGGCCTGCGGAGGTCGCTAATTATTGAAATAGAGCAATCAGATTTTAAAGCGAGCATGAAGCAAAGATAATATTTCAGCAAGCAGGCTACAGCATTCGCGAAACATTCATAGTTCATAGATTAAGGATACCTGATGGAATTCAAGTAGATCATCTCCAACTAATCTCTGTACGAAATTAGCGTGCACAAATCCTCGTCGCCCGTCAAGCATTTCAGCTTCGAGCATGGTAGCATTTGGGTCTGGGGGACCCCATACAATCAGAAAATCACCAGGATTAAGCGACAATTCGCATTCTGCGCTTTCGATACTAAAAATGCATCGAAAATTTGTTAATATATGCATCCTGTTCAATAAACTTTATTAAACATTAAAATATACTCACTCAGGCGGATCGTAAGAAAAACGAGCGACGTATACACAGCAACGGCCTTTACCTGGTATATCTAACATGTCTACTTGTGACTCTGGTGGTCCTCCACCGTTCATAAAATTGGTATTGCGAACTGTAAATAACTTACGATATATTACATTGCTATGTGTGGTATTTAGTATTATAAAATAAAGTAACTACGAACCATCAATATCCAGTCCAGGGTTGGGCATCATTCTTGGTATTCCCCTCTGACTTCGATCGTGACTAAATCCTAAATCTAAACCACCCAATCTATCAGTTCCAAACTGGCTATCTAGTCCCAAATTCCACGGAGTTTGATGTGGAGTTACAGGGGTTGCTATTCTAACGATATTCGAGTTATTAGTTCCATATCTACCTAAGCCAAGATCGATTTCATCCAAGGGTTTTAACTTGATATTCATTGTGTTGCCCGATAAGCCACCGGTAAGTAGAGGGTTCGTATAAGTCCCAGTTCCGGTACCATAAGCACCAGTACCCGTTAAGTTTGCATTGAGGCCACCAAGTTGGGTGCCTGTCGCTAAATTTGTTACATTTCCTAATCCACCGGTAAGGGATGACTGTAGTCCCAAGGTGTTAGTTATTGCTCCAGGTAACGTCGTTTGAACTGTGTTTAAGCAGCTGGGTAACCCAGATCCGGCAATGGTACCGGTTAACGCTGGTCCAGTAAGGGTTGATCCTAAAGTCATTGCCGAAACATTGCCAGTGATATTTTGAAGGTTGCTCTGTAAACCGGCCAGGGTGCTAGAAATTTGACTAATGCTGTTAACAAGTGGAGCTGTGACAGGGTTAGTAAAGGTAACTTGATGAGTGTTTGACAAGCCATAGGTGTTGGCCGAGTAGGAAGGTATAGGATTGGAGTAGGAAGCGGGGTTGTGTGCGCTCATGGAGTAGGCAACTGAGTTGGAGCTCGGTGCGGTGAACTGTCCGGCCGCGTGCAGCGAAGACAATGTTGGCATTGTGCTACTCTGGCAAATGGCCACATGGCCCGTCGTATTGGTGTACGAATGGGGCAGCGGAGACGGTGTCGGCGAATGAAACTCTCCCAACGCTTGATTCGATCCACTCGATTGCATTCCTAGATAAATAACAAAATATTCAAACGTTACTTATGAGGTCTTTCAATTAAATAATATTGTTGATTCATCTTACCATGAGTTGTAGACCTTGTATGCTCAAGTTCAGCCAGAATCCTATTGTCTTGCTCGATTTTGGCCATTATGCGCTCGATTTCGGAGGCGGGCTGACCCGATTGCGTTGACCAGGTCGCCGAAGTAGTTGTTCCTCGTGCACGTAATGCCGAGGACAGTTCCAGTTGCAACTCTTCGCAACGCACCGTTTCCAATGCCGCCTAAAAGGTAAATTGTTATAAATGTAAGACCATCAGAAGGGGCTTCATAATGGTCTTGGCTGTCACTGAACATTTTGGGCGGAGTAACGATAGAAATTTAAAAATAGCACGTTTGTAATGTTCAATGTCTTATTATTCAATTGTTCAACAACTTCTCACAAAATCACAAAGCGGATTAAGAGTCAAGAGGTCAGTATATGCGCATCTCGTCCGGTAACTTCCAACAGAATTACGGCCGCCGTCATCCGTGGCGTCACCTACTATTCTGTCCGGGGTTGGACGCACTCATTTTCATCTCATTTAATCTTAACAATTACCAATATCGATTAAAACTAACCAAATATTAAATAATCGACTTATGATTAAAATAAATCCTAATTAAATATTATTATCCATGATTAGCGCACCGACATATATTTTTACGCTTTTTTAAATAATTCATAATTACAAATTTTAAAGAACGACACTGTTATATTAGTGAGAACCAATTTTGGCATGTTCCGGTAGTGAGTAAGGAAAGCGTCTTGACACACGGCAAGGCAAGTAATCACCAAAAATATTTAATTTGCGTGCCAATGTGTGTAATCACAATCATTTAATAATTGACATAAAGTGTTATATGACTTGCATACATAAATTAAATATATTTATCATTTATATTACATGATTACACAAGATGACGCAAAATAGAAAACAGATGAGACAAAACTTGGTTCACAATATTGGGGCACTTGCCCATGGGCAACGGCGGTCACGGCATCAGGCGAGTCACTTGCTCTGCTTCCATTAGATTTTTTTACGACTCCATAGGCTGGTGTAATGGGGCCTTGCTTTGTGAGCTGAAGGTCGTGGGCTTGAATCCCGCGGAAGAATAATAAATTCGCCGATCGATCTTGACCTTAAGAAAAAGATGATCCATAAGTAAAGGAACAGAGAGTGCACCTGTGTTTGTGCGTAGTTTTAGACCTAATTTTAGCTGGAACGCGCGAGGCCGTCGACCCCCTCCTCTGCCTTCCGTCTCCCTCCGGCCTCACCGTGTCCGCTCGTATGAGCGTGAATTACGTAGTAATTTTTTTAACTTTAGATAATATTTACTTAATAGTAAATCAATATTTATTATTAATAATGTCTTTTATTCTTCATATATGATCACTAAATATAACGTCTTAAAGTATCGAAGGTGACCTAAGTAGTTGGCTGATCTCTTTGGCCGGCGTGGCCTTAGGTCGGCCGCGAGGACTTTACCTTTTTCTCGAGTTCGCGCACACGCGACTGCAGCTGCTCTACGTTGTGCGCGTCGAGGGGCGAGCGTTGCGCGGCCCGCAGCTGCGAGAGCGCGTCAGCGTGCGCGCGCTCGGCGTCTGCGCGCGCGCGCTCCGCCTCACGCAGCCGCCGCGACAGCGCGTCCGAGTCGCCACCCGGCAGGCTGTACGCGCTCATCTTCTGTCAATGTCATATCGTGATCAGTAACGACGCATCCACATGGACGTAGTGGCGGGGAATAGTGCGCGGCCTGTTCCCAATGCGACCTTAAATGTAGGGAGAACTGGGGCTATTACGCAAAATATATCCACCAAAAAGGATTTGGACCTGAAATATTGCTGAAATATGGTGGTAAAATATTCGATGGACCTACAGATAATTGTTTTATAATTGGGTGTTTGTATATGACTCATATATATTTATATTTATAAAGGTCCTTTGAACATTCTATATAGATTAATATTATAATAAGGTATATTATACGACCGATTTCGTAATTTGAAAAGAACTCTACCTAAATTAAAAATATAACACAGTTAACCATATACGGTCACTATATGCCTTTGTGTTGATTATTGTATGTAATTCAGCACGAGGGCAGCGTTTTTTCGTTTTTCTTAATAAATGTCAATGTCAAAGGGATTTTATTTTCTACCAACAACAATAAACTAACTTTACAATCTCCTTGACGTAGTAACCAAAAAAAAATCAAATTACGTAAAATTAGAGGATAGCTTTGATTCTGACATTTTTTCGATACTGTGTATCTGGTTTTTGTGTATAAATGGCTGTATACAAGCAATAAGGCGGATGTGTATTGCTTACGAATTTTATCGATTTTACGTTGAAATCGGGTCGATCGCGAGTCGTCCTTCGTGATACCGGTTGACGTCAAACGATAAAATCTCTTAGATAAAATTTGACGTATCCAATGATGAGTATAAGCCAAAAACCAGAATCGATTCTTAATGTCTGACATGAATTGAACTTTATTTCCATTTCTCAGTCAAAAGATGAAGGGGAATGTTCGTTTTATCAATTTTGTTCATATTTCATATGTTATTTTTAGTGTCAATTGTCATCTATATTATGGAGAAGCTGCGCCTTATCTATAATATAGTCCATTAAGAAAGCTTTGCTTGAGAATATTCTATACAGTAAGATGCCTTTCCAAAAAAATTGATACACGTAAAAAAGAAGAAAATTTCATTTTTATAAAGTGTTCTGAGAATGGAGGAAAAATTTGCAATATACTTTTGCTTACGAAGGTATTCTGCGAAGCCTTGAACAGGCCCAGACATTCGTAGAACACTTAATGACGCAGTAAAGCAATGGAACACTTCATCACAAGCGCTTTTTTGTAAATTCAAATAAAAATAATGGCGAATCAAACATAAACGCAAATATTCATCTGTTGTAAATTTTCCCTTTGAATAGAGCTGTACCATAACGATTGTTCCAAATTCACCGACCTACATAACTGGCGTGAATCGTTAGCAAGCTAACTCTACTACTACACCTAGTTTTTTTCAATACACCAATGTTTTAGAAAAAACACTGAGCAGTGGCAATGTAAAAAGTATAAATTGAAATAAAGGCTAAATGTATTATATTCTTTAATCTACTATATACGAGGGTGCGTTTTTAAGTTCACGGAATGAGAGGGATGGAGGGGAGTGATTATGCTCATTAGGACCGTAACGTG
>JAOCPS010000014.1:1890568-1905761 GCA_025505425.1 Graphium colonna
AAAAAATATATAAAATTTTTAATCAGCGATTGTTAAAAATAATTATTTTATGTTTTGTTGTCGGCAACAAGGTATTATTCATTGCATTGACGTAATCAGGTGTTATTTAAAATATGGCGGTAAAAGTAATCATTTCCACCAAACTTTTCATTATAATTTTTATAATTTTCGATCTAAGAGTTTTGCTAGTCAGATTCGCTAGTGTCTTAAAGAAAACTTTTTCTAACAGTTAACCTTGATGAATAACATGTTTTCTAAAATTTAATAATGTTAAACCTAATTAGGTTTAGAAAATAATGTTAAATTTTGACAGATCGTCCTATAATTACAGCAGTAACTTTTAAATACAGCAACAACTGCATATTCTTGAATTTGAATCATTTTACTCTGAAAATTGAGAAAAACTCCAACTCTGTTAGGACATACGTTCTTGTCTGGAGCTCACATCGCTTTTAATAGGTTTTTCCTTCTTACATACTAGAAAACTATCTAATGTTTAATACATTTACTTTTTCCTTTCATCCAAAGCGCTCTTTCGATATTCAGATCCACTTATTTTTTGCGTCCGTCACTCATGTTTATAAATATTTATTTTAAATACGTAATTATTATTTAAAAGCAATCGGGAGAAAAATTATTTATCTTTCTCCTTTTATTTTCAATGGGAAAAGGAAATGAGTTTAATCCATGCAGTTGTCTTTTTTATAATAGACAAATGATTGCCAACAATGTAATTTAAAAGTTAAACATTTTTTAATCGAACAAAAAATATGATTTGTTAATTAAAAAATATTTATGATAGATCGTTGTTTAATTAAATTAAATTTTTTTTTATTTAAAACATATTTATTAACTGTTTTTTTTCACCGCTCGAAATTTTGTCGCCCTGGGCGCTAGGTCCAAGTGTCCCTAGTGTAAATCCAGAACTGGGTTATAGTAATATTAAGCTGAGCTTTAACTTAAAATTGATAGTATAAACAGAACTTACAGTCAACACCGTTAAGCCGTGCCGGAATTACCTAATAGGCAGATTGGGCAACTGGCTCGGGGCCCCGCATGCGCAGAAAAACAATGAAAATGTTTCAATAAGTAAATAATATTTTTTAGCAACTAATAAAAATCGAAATCAAAAAAATATGCAACGCATATAGCTTGTTTACGTCACAAGTAGTAGACGACGTTTTCACGGCAAAATAGAAATCTTATTGGAAGTTATTTTACATAAAGACAGAAAATATCTGATAAAAATTATAAATTTGATATTACGAGTTTTCTTCAAAATTATATACACATCAAGCATTGTGAAGGAAAATATCAAATTTAGAAAGTTAAAAAAGATAGAGGAGCTCAAAAAATTCTAGGCTCCGACATTGTTAATATGGCACTGCCGTTAAGAACGGTCACATTGGGTCACATATTATTTTTCTCTATGAGAACGGTAGAGTTCAATTCTGTGGAGACGATTCTGACCATACTTATTCAGATATTGTATTGCCACCGGATTTGCATATGCGTGCTAAATACAAATTAAATACCAACAAATGGTCCAAATATGTTTAAAATAATATATATGTATATTTTAGTTTATGGTTTGACAACCAAAAAAATTCAAAGGAACATACGAAGAGTGCAAAATTAATAAAAGCTTATAATAAGAAACAACAATGAGTGTGCAAGAAAGGTTTCATCAGTTTTGTATAAATTATGATACTTGATCGATTTTACACATAATGACTGTACTTTTTTGTTTTTAAAGTACTTTACACGAATTTGATTCTAATTTAAATGGCAAGTCTCTTCAATAAACAAAAAATGTTCAGGTTTTTATTATTTGTAATACCTAGCACACATATCTAAGGTAAGTCATTGTTTTAATAAGTACTTTCAGTATTTTATAGATATACGGTATTTGATTATAGACAGGAGGGTTGAGGTGGTGTCATAAGTGTCGATTGCTTAGGACATCAAGAAGCCTTAAAGCCCGCATTGAATTGAAATTTTGAACACTATTAATGTACATAATTTACGAGATAACACTGGGTTTTTTTTTCAAATTTTTTCAAAGTTAATATTTTTCGTTGTACAATAACAAATTAAACGATTATTTTGCAAAAAGTCACGTTTTTCTCTACAAAGTTATCACAAACAGTAAAAAACTTATAATTTCGAAAAACCCTTCCAGCGTTATCAGGGGAAAGCGATTATCTAACGATATTATTTTGATTTCAGCTGACCCAGCACCGAGTTATAAGGGGCACCGCACTAATATTTTTTCAATAATGTACCATTTGGTTTTAATAAATATATTTTTGTCTGTTTTTATTAAAAGAATCACGACATTTTTTTTACAGACATACCTTAAACCCCTCCCCCTTTTTTTCATTACATATCCATGCGTTGTGTAATACGTTCTAATGCTCCAATGTTCCCGCGCGAAATTTATAGTATCAGTGCATTAAATACGCAGGTCTTTTAGGAAACCGTAATGCGAAATTACAAACCCTTGTAAGGAAAAAACAATAATTGTGACTTTACCGCGTGATGAAAATCTAGTTAGAATAACATAGCAGGCAAATAAAAATACTTAGTTTATTATGGGCAAAATATATAATCTATTTACATTTTCAAATGCTGGTATGAACAATATTTCTTAAAAATAATGAGTACCGAAATGAAATAAATTGAACAAAAACACTGCATTATTAGGCTGTTTTTTTAATAAATATCTCAATTAAATAAAATTTTTATGGCCCCATGTTTACAAAATATTTTGAAATGAAAATATTAATAAGCATTTTTTTGGTTTCAACATAAATAAATTGAATTTATTTGGAAGGCAGAAAGGCCAAAAAATATGGTACAAAAATTGTATGGAATGATTTCATTTAATTATCGATAATATTAAATAAATATAGATAATATCAATCAAACTATTTGTGTAAAAGAAATGTGTTAGGGTTCATCTAAATTAATCTAAAATCTATTGTCTGATAAAAATGCATATTATGTCTTGTGTTGAACAATTTCATACCCAAATGATGTCTGAATTTCACAGTTGATATAAAATTGACATGTACTCTAATACTCATTCTCAAATTCATACATTTATTTTTTTCATTGAAATATATAGTTATTAAAAAAAACATGCAAGAGGAATGGTGGGTTTTGTTCAATCATTAACATTTCTTATTAAGGATTAAATAAATAATTTGAAACATCTTAGCTCATTATGTAATATATGTTCATATTAATATTTTTCACAAAATTATATTAAAGAAAATATAAACATGACAGTTTATTATAAATACACAGCTAAAGCAAAGGTATATTTATATATTCTTTAATGATAACATGTTATGCATTATTGACAAATGGCCATTAATATTTTATGATACTTTATGAAATTTCAAAGTATCGAATAATAAAAGAAAATAATACTTTGACTTTAGAAAATTGAGACCATGGGAATATGGCCCCAACAATGTGATGAAACAAACTCATAAAATTAAGATACACACAATACTTGCATATAATATCAGATTAATAATAATAAAATTTAATTATTAAATTAGTGGTATACATTTATATCTATTTGCAACATTACCCACATCACATACAACATTCCATCGCAAATACTTAAATTTTGCGAATATAAATCATTTACTTTTTTATATAATTGTTACTAATGTTCACTCCGTGTCAATTGTATTACGTGTTGATATTGCTGTTTAAATTGAGATTGTTCAACTCAGTACATGCAGCTAATACTTGATATCTCAGCAAATTATTACATAGTAGTTTTCTGTAAGTATACATACAGTGTTGATGGGACTACATTGAATAAAACTAACACCTCCATGATATTATTCCTTAGAGATCAATTTTCATACTGTTCATAATAGAAACTGCACTAGGATTCCATAGTTCTTTTATATTTGCCGATACCAAAATACATTATTAAAGTTTGTACCCCTGCAACAGTAACTTATAAAGTTACAGTATAATGGTAAACTTTTCTCAACCAAGGTACTTTAGTGTCGAGCTAGGGTTGTGCAACATCTCTCAAAATATTTGAGCATTTATAAAGAGACATCCCTGGCATAGAGCCATTGCATACAATCACTGACAACATTTCTTCACATTTTTAGTTTTGGGACGTTTTATGTTAACTATGTCATTTGCTGTAACATTTTGCCGCTCCTTCATTTCTAATTTTGATCTGAGTACCTGTAACCATTAACAGTTGATCAGTATATACTTTTTTAAAATAAATGTTACTATTACTATATGTTCAACTGTACATCCTACCTATAACATATTTTACAGTAGTAACTAGTATTTTTTATTTAAATTGTATTTCCATTAATAAACATATTATATGACAATGTAAAAATGACAAACATGTAAAAAAATGTAACCTTATATATTAGGGCTACTTTTAAAATAAATCATTTCAAAAGAATTTTTTTGTTTGCAATATTATACAATTCAAAATTTCAAATATTGAATTGTATAATATATATGCAAACAAAAATAGCAGTTTTATTAGGGCATATTTATTCATGGGGGACAAAATAAGAAACTTACCATTTTTGTGATAGTGAGAAACATTTCTTCAACATTGATATTCTCTTTTGCACTGGTTTCAAATAAAGGGATATTCATTTGGTTGGCAAACCTTTGGGCATCTTCAGTGACTACAACTTTCCTTGATGGACAGTCATTTTTATTACCAACTGAAAGTAGTTAACAAATACAATTTTAAAATAAATATTATTTAAAGTATGTATGTATTATTCAAAGTATATATAAATTTTAAGTTAATGCAAACAAAAAGCAATAAAACTAACTTATCAACAGTATCTCTAAAACTGTGTATGTAATTGATTTAAAGCTTTGGCTGGTACAGTATGTATAAATTTAAAAAAACATAATTCTTTAGTCATGTCACTAATTTATTAGATTGAAATTTTATATGCCCACTAGAAGACCTGGCAGACATAACTGACAAGTAATAACATATGGAACCTAAAGTCCTTAACTATCAGGGACCCCACCTGAATATATAAAATTGGTCTAGCTATTCAAGAGTCTAGTGACATACAAACATATAAAATTATTTATAAAAACTGGGAACATTATTGTTTATAAGTGGCTTAATTTATTTTGATTAAAAACAATTTCATGTTATTTGAGATAAATCTGCTGTTGACTCATTGACCATATCTAAGGTGAAGGGTGAGACTAGGTGGGGGAGAATTATTACATTGTTTTTAATTTATTTTTCATCACTTCTGGAACAAATACCCACAGGTTTTATAAAATTTATTTTGGACAGTGAAAAGAACCAAATTTCTTATATTTAAATGACAATATTCTACATTCTATATTTTCCTCAAATATATATAAATTAACTGCCTTCATAGCCTAGTGGTATGCTTTATAAACCAGTTGTGGGTTAGAATCCCATGGTAAAACAATAACTATGTCTTGTTGTTTCTTGGTTGAATAAGGGCAATGCAGACTGATCATGTTAGTACAATTGTACACTATATCTCCTGTGCGGTTGGCAGATCTCTGAGTAGATTGCCCACCATGATCATAATTCCGTCAGGAGGACTTTATATGTAAATAGTAGGTTTATTATTTCTTAGTAATAACAAGCAATTGCTCACAGCATCAGTCATATAGAAATTTCCTCTTTCAATTGTTTTACGTAAAATATCAATGGACAGTGTTGGTAATTGTTATGAAAACATAACAAGGAAAAATTGTCAAACTTAATGTCCCATAGTGACACTATGTTACCTGTAGGAGGATTTCCATTCATAAAATAATATTTGAATACATGCCTTATCCTGCTGATCTTTCGAATCACTTTCTTTCTACATTAACCTACCTTGAACAACCATCTCCATTTTATGTCAAAAAAAAAAACATATCATTTGAATTTTTTGAAATTGAATTTTGATTTTTTTGAGTTTTGAACATTTGAGTCACTTTTGAGTTTTAGTGTAACAGACTATATAAATTTACATATATAATTTAACAGTGATTTTAAAGATGGTTATAAGGTCATTATTAGTCATATTTAGTCAGTTCCTGAAAATATTTTTAATTTAGCATAAAAAATGGTTAGAATATACAATAATATGATTTGTAGCTGCCTTTTTTAAATGGTGCCACTGATCATAATACATATCAATAAGAAAAAAACCCATGTAATCTATAATTATTTATGACAGGAGTCAGTAACCTTTACGCAGCAGATAAAAATAAACCGAAATAAAACAACAAGATGTTTTGGCTAGAGATATTTTTGTACAAGGACCAATATTAGTATAAATCAAAGTAATCATCAGAGTCAAGGTGGTCTGAATTATATGTAGTAACATTGTTGTAGCTTAAAATGAGTTTTATGATTTATTTTTATATATTATTTTTTGGACTAATATAGGCAAATTGAAATTGTCAAATGGATTACTCAAGTACCCACAGAAAATACCAACCGATCATGATAAATATAATTGGACTATAGTAAGAAAGAAAGAAATTTAAAGAAAAGTAGAACAATTTAAGATATTATAGATTACAGATGCCTGCTATTAACTATTTTTTGCTCTCTTAATCTCATTTAAAATAATAGTACAAAAGCATTTAATTTATTTACTTTAGGCTGTTAATACACAATATCAGTAATAATTGTAGAATATAGGAGATGCCTGGTTTACCAGATTTTTTTTTATTTTCCAGTAAACCAGGAATTTCCCTGGAGTTTTGAGAGAGATTTTCAGGTCTAATTAATCTATCTAGGAATTAAAGATATTTGCAAGTAATACTAACACTCACACACTCTGTGCACTCACTCTACAAAATTACCAAATTTAATATTGCTTGAATCAAAGTGCAATTGCACAAATTACTTTACATCCTTTTTTATGTTGTTTGTTATTAGAACTACTATTATTTTTGCATTTGCATATAAAAATAGGCTCCTAGAACAATTTGAAAAATTAACCATAACATCTTTAAGTAACAACGACTCACCTAGAACTTTATTAACGACATCACAATTCTGTTCAATCTCGTGCAGCCACCTCTTGACATTGGCGAAGGACTCTCCATTTGTAACATCGTAAACAACGATGACTCCGTGAGTTCCTCTGTAATATGTGCTTGTGATAGTTCTAAACCTTTCCTGACCCGCAGTATCCCATATTTGAAGCTTCACTCTTTCACCGTTTATCTCTAAAGTCCTTATTTTAAAATCAACACCTATCGTTGTGATATAACTACCAGAGAATGTGTTATCGGCGAATCGCAGAAGAAGGCAGCTCTTACCAACGCCTGGAACATGGTAGTATTAAATTAACAACACAGGATGACGTTAAAAATTATTAACACCAGTAGAAATCACAGGCCTCGCCCACTCACCACTGTCACCGATAATCAGCAATTTGAAAAGGTGATCAAATTCACGTGCCATTGCTTACAATTTATGTAAATACTTTTCTAATTGGTCATGTGTTTACTGCTAATAATATTAGTCGGTTTGCAACTTTTACTATAGAAATATTAAATAAACGCATGCCGTAAAACGTTACGCTTGCGTCACTTTACAAAACGTCCGCCATTATTGTAGTCTTTTTACGTTCCTTTTTGCTATAGTGAAATTTAAATAAAACCCTTAAAAGAATATTGCGTTTTAATGTTTTTGTATTTTTAAAGACAATTTTAGTGATTTAAATATATTAAATAATTTATGGATCAGTTCGATAAAACAAAATTTACGACAAAATGTACTTGGTGAAAAATTTTAAACATTAATTACACTTGCAACGTGCTAAATTTAATTTACTTTCGTCTAATTTAGCTATTGTCACCTAAGGTCTTTTTTTAAATCGTATCTGAAATTCACAATCCAAAATAATTTAAATGCTTTTTTTTTATTTGGTGTTGTTTATGGGAGCACAAAACTTCATTTTGGCAAATAATTGTCTCATCTAGAGAAACGTGGAAAGAGTTGGACCTTTGTCTCTCAAAGACACGCAGATAAATATTAACAAAAAAAGAAAATGATTTATTATCAAACAACTACTCATTTTGTTAAAAGCTTATTTACTTTGCAGCAATAAAAGTTAAGATTAAGATGGTAACACTAACATGTCATATCGCGAAATTAATCATCGCAGTTTGCTTCGCTTGTCAAATTGTCAAACGAGTTGTAGGTGTGGTACAAAAGCATAATAAAATATTTCTACCATGTCGGCTACATTAAAGCCATATTTAACTGCCGTTCGCCACACCTTGACTTCAGCTATGTGCTTAGAACATTTTTCATCGCAAGTAGTTGAAAGGTATAATAAGCCCGAAGTTGAAGTACGAACTAGCGAAGAACTTCTACTAAATCCAGTAATCATTTCACGGAATGCGAACGAGAAAGTTTTAATTGAATCCTCGATTAACTCTATTAGAGTAAGCATAATGATCAAGCAAGCTGATGAAATCGAAAAAATTTTGTGTAAAAAGTTTATGCGTTTTATGATGATGCGAGCGGAAAACTTTATCGTTCTACGCCGGAAACCGGTGGATGGATATCATATCAGTTTCCTGATTACAAATTTTCACACTGAACAAATGTATAAACATAAACTGGTTGACTTTGTTATATATTTCATGGAAGAAATTGATAAAGAGATAAGTGAAATGAAACTTGCTGTTAATGCTCGTGCTAGAATCTGTTCAGAAGAATTCCTTAAGAGATTCTAATAAATACCTTAGAAGATGGAATGATTAGTGGTAATTTGTAATATGGTTGAGTATTTTTAGTGACTACTTTATTATAACTTATACTTTTTAATATTGGTCAATAAAACTTCAGCAGTATTGTTTTGCCTTTTATAAGCAAGTGCTCTCAAGCTGTATCTTCTATATACATATGATAACGAACCTATTTATTAGAGTTAGACTAGTTAGATTATTTAGTAAATTCAAATAGATTCCCTTTTTTTATTCTGCATTCTCGAAACAAATAACATAAACACTTAAAAAAGTTCTTAGATTGTGTATATTTAAATTATTATTAAACTGAATTATATCTTATGAAAATAAATGTTAATCAATTTATTCATTTATCATTATGCATACTTTTATTTTAATCATGAAAATAAAAGACAATAATATGCACATAATTTTTTTAAAAAACATTTCCCTTATTTTATAAGTTATTATAAGCATTTAAATGTGTAATATAGTTATAAAAATAAAATTTATTATTTGTAATATTTGTTTATATTTAGACAATAATTTTCAAGTAATTTTCCTGTATAAGTTATTTTGTTAGTCCCATGTTATATCCCAGCTATTGCCTTTAATTTAATTCACTTAAGTATCTATAATTCAATGTAGGAGTTGTATTTACTACTGCTTATTATTGAGAGTTATTGATAAATTATAAAGGTTATTCTTGTAAGTAGGTGCATAAGTGAATTTTAATGTAAAAGATAATTATCAATATGACAAGGATATACTGTTGGGGCACGCCAACTTCACATGGTACCAGTCTGCCCTACCCCTAGAATGCTATTTAAAAGTGCTTGGTCAGAATTTGCATGCAAGGTTCTGAGTGAAATGAGTGGAGGGAAGGTTGATTGCATGAGTGAAGCAATGAGGCGAGATGAGGGGGTTATCCGACTTAGAAATACTTGATTGTTAAGAAATCTAGGTTGGGATGTACTGTTTTTCATATTCAATTTTTTTCTTTTTTTTTCAAAAACATCATTTGTGCCAAATTTAGCTTTACAGGGGTCTTATCAATTATAGATTACTGTAGATTATTTTTTTCTTACATTGAAATTCGGTCGTGAATTCAGCAAAATTACCATTATAAACCTTTATTGTCAAAACAAGCAAAACCCTTACTCTCATTCAATGTCAATTTAATTTATATTTTTTTTAATTTGGGTTTATTATCAGTTGTAATACCTTTATTAATTAAATAAAAAAAATATAATTTCCCATTACAATTTTTAATGCTTAATACACCTTGGTGCACTAAAGTCTGTATACAACTTGTAGACTTCTTTTCATGGCCCTATTACCCGCAGCACCATCTATTGGTGAGTTTGTTAACTGTTATTTCATGCAGGTAATTTTTTTACAAGCTTTTATTTCCTTTCACCTGTCCTTTTGTCTATGACTTTCCATTTTCGATAAAGCTGAAATTTTGAAATTTTATATTTATATATCATTGTTAGAGGTCCCACAATGTTCGAGATTTGCTCTTTTTAAAAGCTTTTATTTAGTTTCAACTGTCCCTTTGTGTGTATGAATGGAATCATGCATGATAAATTTGACTCACTTCCTGGTTTCAGATTGAGTAGAAATTTTGCAAGCATATGTATATCGCGTAACAATGCAATATTATGATGACATGAAGCTGAATTAATGCTGAAGCTAGAAGGTGCCACAGGAACTCTCTGATTAAAGGACTCAAACCCATCAAGTTTGGGCTAGTGTGCGTCATCTTAAAGAGCAGTATATAAGCTTGTTTAGAAAAAAACATATTTTTTAAATTTGAATTTATTGCTTATCAAACCTATTAAGATTATTTTCCTTACTATAGGCTTCATGATCATAATGCTACTATTAGCTTTGCCAAAGTTGTGTAAAATTTTTGTTGACTTAAGTTTAAATTGACTTTAAATATGTTTTCTTATTACTTGTTTTTGGTTGTTTAATAAATGTCCCCATTTTTGTAGTATTCAAATTTTTAAATATTTGTTTCGAAATCGGATGTCATTGACGGTAAAGCATTAATGACAATTGCTATTCCAACACTCGCACTAATCAGACAACTTTAAAAATGTACTAACTTATTGTAACTTCTTTAATTTGAAAAAGAATTTTTTTATTTTTCAAAATATTTGTTTTTATCTATGTACATTAAATGAAATTATATATTTTTATAGTAACTTATAGCAACATTTGTCTATTACACTCAAACATTCTTCAATTGATAGGAAACCCATAAGAACCTTACAAATTAGTTATAATAAGCCAGTGCTCTTAAATAAAGCTCTTAGTTAATATAAGGTTAAAAGCGAATGGTATTTTAGATTTTTTTTAAAGAAAAGCAAGTCATACCATGAAAATAGTATAAATATTGAGATGTTCGTATTAAATTTGCCATACATACATATTTTTCTACAAAATTAAAAATGGTGTCATGAGTCAATACAGTCGTTATTTAATTATGTTCCGAATTATAATAAAAATCCCTATAAATTTTTATGAAGATACTTTTAAATTAGACTACTTCTAAGTTGCAATTATAATGTCTAGTTCTTGGATTTGGCAGTACGCAGGGTGAAGCCTTCTCCTTTGAAGGCTTGGAATGGTTCAGATGGTGTTTCTTCCTTTGCACTGGGCGGCCGTGAATTTCTTATAAATCTCAGTGTTCCAATGACAAAATCGTAGTCGGGTATACCGCGCACATATGCCTGTAACATAAATATTTTATTTTATAGAATGGTTGATAACAAACAAATGGTTTGTTTGATATCAAGTAATCCTGAGCGTTCATGGGTGTTGAATTAAATAACCCCTTAGGTATAAGGGGTAAGGAATATGTTGAGAATTCGGAAGGAATGTGTGTGTATAAAAGCGGGGTAATAATAAATTTATTATCGGCCGTCGCACACACACGCTTCGTTTCAAAATGTGCTGTCGATTAAATATATAAAAACAAACATATTCTACAAAAAATGTATGCTTAACAATTTTGTCCCGTTTTTTAACACTTACTATGGAAACAAGTTTATGTATAATGTAGATAGTAGGTTTCTTCAAACACAACAAATAACTATTAGTAATTAAATGAAACTTTTATCACTAAAAAAAGATTTTACAAAACGGAGCACAGCGAATACGTGTTTTCACCTGCTTAGCCGCGGGGGATAGTCCAAAGGTCTAAAGCTTTCATCGATAAATGGGCTATCTAATACTAAAAGAAAGTTTCAATACGCACCACCGCTTAAGATTATCGCCATTCAACGAACCAAATAAATATACTCTACAGCTTTATATTAGTATAGATAAACGACTTATCTGTTATCAATTTGGCCCACTCGTAACACATGTATTTTATTTGCTAAGATGGAACTACTTCCATCGAATGATAAATATATATAACGCTTGTATAGATACCTCATGTTTAAGATTTTGTAAACATTCGTAGCAACCAAACAAAACAAATGCATGGGAAATGAGTATATGCAATGTAATTGGCAATTTATAAGAACAAGTCTTAAGTACTGACGCAATGATTGTTTTTGGTCATATATGTGCTCTTAGACCGATGATCGTGCCACGTCATTCGTATTTTATGCGGTATCTATTGATATTATATTTATGAGTTATAAGCGCAAACCTTAATTTTATTTAAGTTTTTTTTTGTTTTTCAGTAAAAACGGACATATTAAGAATACCATAAGGTGGTAGGTATAATAATTGTTTAGTTCTTTTTAAAACACATTTTGGTTCGGAATAAGACATCGAACGAACAAAATTTATGGAGTGTGATTCTTCTATTTAATGGAGAAGGAGGCATATGAGCAAGCGGGTCACCTGATGGTAAGCGATCTCCGCCATCCATAGACTTCCGCAACACCAGATGAGTTAAAAGAGCGTTTCTGGCCTTTAAGGTAAGAATAGGATCTATTGTTGAAGGTTCCTGAAACATATAGGTCCGGGAATATTGCTGGCGACAATTGATTCCACAATGATGTCGTGCGTGGAAAAAAATAACGACGAAAACACACCTTTGTGGAGTGCCAACCATCAAGGTAATAACGAGGGTATTTGGTTGATTTTCGCGTTGAATGATGAATAAATTGTTTAGGAGGTAATAATCCGAACAATTCCTCTAAACACTTCCCGTAGTAGAGGGAGATGCAACACCTCTTTGCAGGACCAAAGAATCGGTGTAAAGGGGGGCCTCAGCCCAAAGGTGACAACAGTATTCCATGTTTGGCCGTACTTGCGCCTTGTATAGCTTAGGCGGTCTGACTGCTGGAAATACTGCTTTGCTCTGCTCAGGATGCGAAGCTTATTAGAAGCCAATTTGGCTTTGCCTTCCAAGTGGCCACGAAGCTATATCTTCTGTCGGTTAACCTGGACTAAATTTAGCCGATCCCAATCTGAGATTATATCAAGCAAAGTCTTGATTTCAGACACAAGTTTGTTTTGTAAGTCGTTGACGCATTCCTGGGAAACATTTGCCTACCTGGTATACAAAGTGTCAACTGTACAGTCATCCGCATAGCAATGAATGCTGCTGATGGGCAACAAATTATCGATATGCAGAAGGAAAAGTGTCGGATAGTACGCAGCCTTGTGGGACACCAGCGTTCACAAACTTGGCGTCAAAGTATGCACCATCGAAAACGGCCTTAATGCTCTACCACATAAAAACTTGTTATCCATTCGCATAATATTTCAGTAAGCCCATTTTGTGTCATACACGATCGAATGCCTTTGCAATGTCCGAGCTAACTACAAAGGCCTTCCATTTGCTATCAATTTTTTTCGCCCATCGATGGGTCAAATATACAAGTAGATTACCAGTTGACCGTCTTCAGCGGAAGCCATATTGGCGGTCGTCGATCAACTGATGATCTTCTAGGTACCTGAAGAGTTGTGTGTTTATAATTAACTCCATGATTTTTGAGAACAAGGAGGTAATGGCAATCGGCCTATAGTTAGATGGATTCGAGCGATAAGTGGCACTGAGTATTATATGTACATTATTATATGTTGAACAAACTTCTACTACCACATTTCTTTCATTTGTTAATTTTTTAAAACCCGAATAGATTCTTACTTGTCTAGCTTGTGCGCTTTGCGATTCGGAGTCACTCTCACTTGTTAGTTTCTTCTTCTTTCCATCTAGACGGTTCCCTTCACCGCTAAATGCAATAAATCCACTTGGCTCCGGTATCATGGCAGCAGGATCTTCATCCATACTCGCCCCAGAACTGCCTTCAGCACTTCTAGGGATATGTTCCTCTTCTTTGTATCCAACCGGTGGGGCAAATTCAACCTAAATGCAATAAACTTTCGAGTTTTAATTCTACAACAGTTGGTACATTAACATGCTGAAATAAGACTAGTACTAAGATAATAAATGTTAGTCCTTATAACAAATTCATCTAGGACTTACAGATAACATTTTATCAAAACCTGATGAGTGTCAAAACAGAAAGTTAAAAACCTATGTTTTGTTTTCAAATAGGGTGGTAATTAATGATTTACAAGAAGCG
Organism: Graphium colonna; assembly: GCA_025505425.1. Lineage (NCBI taxonomy): Eukaryota > Metazoa > Arthropoda > Insecta > Lepidoptera > Papilionidae > Graphium > Graphium colonna. Next base: position 1,904,890 of record JAOCPS010000014.1, read on the forward strand.
GCTGATAAGTTTGCGGTCAAAGTACTCTTAATTCTTAATAGAGGTTTAAATATGAAATAAAAATATAAACATACGGGCCACCTAATTATTTTTAAACATGCATGGTGTTATAATTCAAAATATTTTCGCATCGAGAATGTTAATACCATTGAACAAAATATTTTTTTCATTTTCCTTCTAAGTGTAGTATTAGAACACTGGAAATCATCGCAAATCGCGTATTTTTCAAATCGCCTTAAAAACAAACAAGCGCGTTGTCTTTTAATAATAAAATATAGTTAAAAAAAACTATAAAAACACGCTTTAATGAGAAATCGAACTAAAATGTAAAAAATTATAAGTCCTGGTGATCCCAGTCAGGATAATGGGATATGCTTGTCAGATTATTGTAATGACATCGGCCCATGAAAAGTCTGCAAAGTTTGAATAAAATCTATCTGCGGAAAGTGGGTAAAAATAGTGTTAAAAGGAGTTTGTTACAGACAAGTAAACAAACATACAGGCGAAACTAATAAAAGCGTGTTAAAAATAGCAATCCACGCGCGTCCCTTCTGCAAGACTTCTTCATGTCCCTGACCAAGTAAATTAGCATAGTATTGGTCATGTATCTCGTAACCCCGACCCAAATAACAAAAATGATACCCATAATTTTAGACGCAAAAGGACAATACACAAAAGTGGTACCAAAAATTCATATGCATCAAGATAAAAATTAAATAGTAATAAGTTTCATGATTTCTTACGACATTACACTTCATGGATTTAATGCTTAAACAGGGAATTTAATTTAGTAGTTAGTAAAAAGGTAGTTAGTTATAAGTCCAGTTTGACTTACGTGGGTGAGGTATCTGCACGATTATCAAAAATAATGA
>JAOCPS010000014.1:1912473-1926214 GCA_025505425.1 Graphium colonna
CCGGCTGGTGGGGATGATGGATGCGAAGTGCTACCAGGTGGTCGTGCAGCACTTCGCGTTCGACTGGCGGGTCGCATACTGCCACGTCCAGCGCCAGCTCCAGACGCGCCCTGGCGGCCCCCAGGCAGCGGCCTTATGCGCGCTTCAATGTTATCCATCATCCATATTTAATTGGACGTCTACTATCGGGAGACGCCCAGAACCGGTACCGTTTTCATGGTTTCGTCATTAGCACATACGGGCCTTTGCACCCTATTAAAAACCTTATTTATAAAAATAATTTAAAAATAAATAAAGCAAATCTTTTAACATATATTTCTTTACTTAAATAATAATATTAAAACAAGCGAGATCTGAAACAGCTGTTATTATTTACGAAGTCGCTTAGCAAAAAATTAAAAAATTATATTTCGACGTTAACAAAATTGAAAACAAAATACCATGATTATTAAAACCCGTGATAGTTCAATGCCACACAAACGCATGAAGACTCCGATGCCTGCAAAAATAAAATGTTAATTTGTTACTTGTAATTTCATAGAAAACATTGTAAGAAAAGGAGGAAATTCACTAATTTGCGCTGGGCCAACGCACTGGTCCGTAAGACTAGGCATGAAGCCTAGTGTTAAGGACCGGTGCGTTGGCCCTAAACCTAGAGGAGGCCCTTGCACAACGTGAGACATAATTAAAATATAGACTGTTACTTCAATTTAATATATATGTGTGTCATATGCGAGAGAGATATGAGTATGTGCCAAACGAGCCTGAAGAAGTTACCAGCATGTGTATTTTATACATTTTCAGCGCTTTTTTAGTTGCTTATAAAAATAGCGTGATGGTAACATGAATCCGTTAAATTTTCCCCTGACAATGAACATGACGATGGTGTGAACCCATAACATTCGCCCCTACCACAAATCGCTCTTCGCGGCTTTTTTTTTATGGAAAGGAAGACAAACGAGCAGACGGTTCACCTGATGGTAAGCGATCCCGTCGCCCATATACTCTAGCAACATTTGAAGAGTTGCGAGTGCGTTGTCAACCTGGGATATTGTATAGAATAGGTTTATTGGATAGGATTGGGTCGGAATTAAGGATTTGGAGGGGATAGGAAAAGAAAAGGGTAGACATGGCCATCCGTCATTCCCAAAAGTCATGCAAACTTTATTTTATGCCGACTTTATAAAGGGCGGTGGTACTTTCCCGGGTGAGCACGGCCGTAGAAGTGCAGCAAAAGCTGTGAAAAAGATGTTATGTTCTACCACCTATAACACTGCTTGCACCAAATTTCTTTTAAATATGGCCCGAATAAATTTAAATTTATACGTTTTGATCGTTTGACATATGTAGCGTTAAGTGATGAAGTGATCTAAGAATGAATTTAGACCAAAAGAACAGAGAGCTAGAGCGAGAACAAGAGCATTCTTTCTTGATATTTTAAGAGTATTCTTTTAGTGTAAACAAAAAGCTATTCTGGTATGTAATGCGTGTTTAAACGAAACGAATATAGAGCTAGGGCTAGAGCTAGAACAAGAGCTTTCGTATAGATGTTTAGATTAGCCTAACGAATGCTCATTGCTTATTCATGTTTATAATGTGGTCGTTATGTCGGACTGTGAGAGAAATATAACAATTTTGAGTGCTGCAATCATTATTTTATCTCAGACACTCAAAAGGAACATTGCAATATACTTGCTATTTCCTCACAAGCATGTTGTTTTCGTGTTACATTTTTATAATTTTCAGAATTCAGATCCCACACAATTTTCTGATTTCGGTATGCTCCTATCATTAATACATATTTCTATTGAGACGACTCCATATCGCCAGAAAACTAGAACGCTTTGAAGAGACCACTCCGGGAAGCGAGCAAATCGGAACATGCAAGAACGCTCTTAGGAACTGTTGGCGAGCTCTACCGCCGTTAACATCAAGCGAGTGAGCATTCTTAGAATATTCCATAGAATCTTTGCGAACGCAGACAGAACAAAGAAAGATTGCTCTATTTTTTCTATTTGACAACGTCGTCGTACACATGAAATAGTATTTTGTTTCTGAACAAAATTTGACGCTTTAAAAAAAGTTTTTGTACCATTTAAATATGTGTAAAACTGGAACCAATCAAGCAGAACATCAATTTTGAGATAAAAAATGACATAAGTATAGCGCATTCGCGTTGACGTCTCTCGTAGTCAAATTTAAAACTAATCACCGCTATCATTTTGAATTTTAAAGGACTATGGGATTCGAATTAAATAAAAATCAGTTTAGAACGCCAAAGAAGATGTTTTAGAAATGTATGAAGCTTAGGTCATATGGTTTACGAAAGCATATTTGGGCCATATGCTTAAAAAAACAAAAGTAGATCACATAAAGATATAACTTTTTCGATTAGTTAAATGAGCAAATTCATCTTAATAAAAAAATATTATTTTTATTAAGAATAGTTCGTAACACTCATATATATGGTAGGTACGGACTATTATCCGTACCTAAAACGAACTTTCGACGTAAGAAATGTTTGTCATTATTGACTGTCAAAGCTTTTGTCATTGTATGCCTGAAATAGGTATATTTAAAGCGTAATAATCTTATATCTATTTTTATATAATTGGAACATATTTTATTTCGTACTTTTCCTCTTCCAGGGATCATAGAACTTTCACAACATATGTGCCGAATGAACAGGAATGCCTTGTTTATAGTTTGTTAAATAATCCGTTAAAAGTTAACCTTGACTGACGACAGGATATGAATATGGTTGTCTTCAGTTCATATTATAGCTACAACTATTTCTACCGTGAGGCATTATTGTGTTCAAATTTAAACCGTACACCCGTCTCATCGATAGACAGTGAATATCTCAGTTATCAAGAGCAGCGACTGTTATATGATCGAACTGTAATGGTACAAATTATTGCGTATAATTACAAATGCTATGTAATAATGTTATTGGGTAAATAACAGTCGTGTGATATATACTTTTTATTAATCAACATTCTCATGCTACGAATATTCCATCCAAGAATGATGATGGAACATCTATCGTACCTTGATATCGAGCCCAAGCCAAATACCAAACGATTGTTATAGTATACGCAGAGCAACCAACTGTTCATGTCCCACTATACAGTTACAATTATAGCCCTTAATAATATCATTCAAAAAACACGCTTGTCTCCCTAACATTATATTAGTGCATAATTTCATTCCAAGCGATGGCGAGGTTTAATAATATTATAAAAAAAAATAATTACTTTTATATAAGTCAATGTTATAAATAACAATAAAAAACTTTTACTATTTTGATACTTAAATTAAAACAATAATTCGACTACCAATCAAAAAAGGAGTAATCCTTCACATTCCGACCTGATACAGATTTAACAAACGGACGTATAAAACCTCGCATATCCCTGCGACTTACCCACAAAGCGATCCATAAAAGATTTCTCCGACGTGAAAAAAAAGGCAGTGTCGTATGCTCTGAGTGTAAAGTGTCTCGTGCAAGCATTGGGCAAGTCTGACAACACGATTGAAGACAGGAAGACTATTATATATATAGCGCCACTAGCAGTGATACTCATCAATATACCTTCAATTTGGCTAATATTTGATCGGCTGACGCTACGCACAACGGGCCACATACACTTTTCTGTATTTGCTTGTATCATACGGATGCATTAGCAATTGTAACTGCAATTCCGCCTCTGGATCCTAGTCCATCGAGAATTAATGCCATAATACGCTACGCACGCCGCATATAGATAAATTCGTCGCGCTTCCGATCAGCTATCGAAGGTTCGTGAGTGTTGGTGAAGAAGATTGGATATCGGAAGAGATCAGTCTTTCCTAATCTTACCCGCTCATCGCCCCATGTTGGCATGCCCGCCACATCCACCCGCTTCGCCCCATGTTAGTGTGTTTGATTCATATAGCTTGGTCGCCACGCTAACACTACTCAAATATATTTTTCTTCTTATGCATCCTTTGAGCATACCATGAAGAAGTCAAGACTTTTTTCTTACCTTATTTAATATTTATTGCACATATATGGTACATTTTTAGACTACTAATAATCATTTCTCCAAACTTCACAGGTAAAATGTATTTTAAGAAATCATTCTTTTTTTTAAGAAATTTGACAACGTCGTCATACACATAAAATAGTATTTTATTTCTGAACAAAACGATATCGCCAGAGTTAATAGTACGCTGTTTTATGGATTCGATGACAATATTTATTATAGTGAAAAAAATCAAGAGAAGAACCCATCGCTACATCATTTATAATTAGGTTAAAATATTATGAAAGAATTTAAACAGTATGAATAGACGTCACATGATCATAATTTTTACAATTATATGCGTAATGAGATATTGTTATATCCATTAATTCATAATCAAAAAAAATGAGTAGTCGAATTTCGATAATACTCTTATTTTTTAAATTGACAAAAAAACAATTTTTAATTCCGGTTATCAAAGTACGATAGATAAATACCTTAAGCTGATAAACCTCCAAATATTTACTATATAAGCTAAGTGCTACGATGCGTATATATCAGTCAAAGTATATTCAATAGCAAGATGGGTCGGACGTCTTTCTTCATAGTGATATGGTGAGTCATTTATTAAATACTATCAAGTTTATTTAATATAAATAGCATTTTGCTGTTATAGTAGTTAAAAAATGGTATTATTAGAACAGATGAGAATATTACAATTTTTATTTGAATATACCAAATAAAATGTCATTTTTCTTTAAGCGTCCTCTGCGCTGCAACATCCAAGGGGAAAAGTCTCAGCAGTTTTCCTGAAGACTTCGAATTTGGTTCAGCGAACGCTGCATACCAAGCTGAAGGGGCATGGAATGTTGACGGTAAGTGAGTCAAAAAACTTGCAATAATAGAAAAGCATCAATTATACATACATATCAAAACTAAAGCTTTTTATATTTTCGCCCTTGAAATTAACATATTTTCAATATGTTAATTTAAAGCGCGGAAAAGTTATACCTGTTAATTAATAGTTTGAAGTTTAAAAATTCATGTTAAGTTGAGTGAAAATAATAAAAGACATCACCTAAATTCTTTACTTTGTATTATGAAACCTCTAAGGAATGCCATAGAACTGCTCTCCTTTTGGTGATGTTGAGCGATAGCTGTTATTTAAACTCACAAGTGGTTAACATCGAAAACAGCCCCCTAACTTGTCACCTTCATCTATCGGAATTATTCCAGGATAGATCCCATCAGATCTTAAATAGATATAACTTATTTTAAAAGCCTTTAACCTCAGCCTCTACTTCTAGTAGTAACGTTGACTTAGATGCTACATTTGAAATAAGCTAACCTTAAAAATAATTGTTATTAGCTATAACTTATCATACTCGCGTTTTGTGTCAAATCCATGCGATCAGTTGCGCCTATGGATTTTATTTTTAAGAATAAAATAATTGAAGGTGTATTTGAATGCAGTATTATTAAAATACATTATTCAACAGGTAAAGGAATGTCCATATGGGATCATCTAGTGCGTACTACACCAGAACAAATCTTCGACAACTCGAACGGTGATGTAGCTGCCAATTCCTACTTCCTATTCAAGCGAGATGTTCAAATGCTAAAAGAGCTTGGCATGGTCAACTTCAGAATGTCAATATCTTGGCCCAGAATTCTCCCAAATGGAGATACCAGCTTCGTGAACCCGCTTGGCATCGCCCATTACAACGCAGTGATCGACGAATTGCTCGCAAATGGTATCGAACCTTACATCACCATGTACCACTGGGACTTGCCACAACACCTGAGCGAGAAAGGCGGTTGGCTCAATGACGACATAGTGGAATGGTTTGCGGATTATTCAAGAATTCTCTATAAGAGCTTTGGAGATAGAGTGAAGCATTGGCTAACATTGAACGAGCCTTATGTCCACTGCTATTTAGGTTATGGGTCAGGTCTACATGCACCTCAAATCAAGTCTCCCGGTGTGGGGTATTACGAGTGCGGTAGAAACATGTTGATGGCTCACGCGAAGGCCTACCACATATATGATGAGGAATTCAGGGCGACGCAGAAAGGAGAAGTCGGCATCGTGCTAAGCATGGACTGGCCGATAGCAGAGTCCGACTCCGTCGATGACAAGGAGGCTGTTGAAGACTACATAGCATTTGGTGTGAGTACTTTCTTACTGTATTCTTATAAACTTTTTAACTAGATTCTTTTTAACTTGACGAAGCTATTGTCATATTTAACAGGGATAAAATAATATCTAAAGTTTTTTTTAATTAAATGAGTGCGCTGTCAAATATTTGCTTTAATCGTTTTTGAGATGCTAATTATGATTTAAGGATTTTTTGTATAATAAGTGTTATATAGTAACATATTTTTTAACAGTTTGGTCATTTTGCGGACCCCATTTTCTCGAAGACTGGCAACTATCCGCAAAGAGTTATAGACCGCGTGTCAGAAAAGAGCTACCAGCAAGGTTACAATACTTCGAGGCTCCCTCCATTGTCCAAAGACGAGATAGAGTACATCAAGGGTACCGCGGATTATCTAGGTTTAAATCATTACTCAAGCAAGATTATTTACAGGAACGAATCCTTAGTAGGCAAGAATGAAGTGCCATCGTTATTTGATGATGCCTTCTATGGCGAATATATACACCCTTCTTGGCCATTGACTGGTGGATACATTTACGTGAGTATCAAAATTGACATTATTCATTTGGTTGTATATTATCTTGTAATAAAGGTTTATCAGTATCGTGTATATCTATAAATCAAACGAATTGGTGTGGAAAACATCAAGAAGTTCCTATGTGCCTTTGTGTTGTTTGAAAATAATAACCTATTTCAAGCCAAAAGAAAAAAACTAAATTCCATTTCAATTGACTATAGTAGCAGTTGGATAAATCATGAATAATAACTTGTTTTTAACAAACAATCTATTTGCAGGAATACGCACCGGGCTTCTACAACTTCATCAAGTACGTGACGGAGACTTACGACAATCCAAAAATGTATATTACTGAAAACGGGTGCTCTGTCACAGATAATGGTCTTGTTGATGAGATCAAGGTGCGCTACTACAGGAACTACCTGAGCGCGTTGCTCCAAGCGATTGAAGAGGGCTCCAATGTCAAAGGATACTTCGCATGGAGTTTAATGGACTCATTTGAGTGGAACTTTGGATATACGTGAGTATCACAACATTTCATGTTTAAAAGACATGAATTCTGATATCAACAAGGCTCCCTAAGTTACACTTGAAATATATCTATTGTTTTTGTACATTGTAAGTACAGAGAGGGTACATTGTATTTTGATAGTAGCACTCGGAGAATGCACTTTGATTTTTAACGTGATGAATTCAGTTATATTTAAACTGCAGATGGTATAAAATAGGTAGCTAAATTTAATTAAAACCTACGATATAGCGTCATTTGGGCTTTTAGTTTTTATCGATATTAAAGCATACGAGGAAATTATAATATCGTGAAATTATTAAACAATTATTTATAAATAACTGATGTCTTCATATAAATTACAGTATAAAATTCGGTTTGTACGAGACAGACATGGATGACCCGAATAGAACCAGGACGGCAAGGAAATCTGCTCTCGTATACAAGGAAATCGCCAGGAGTAGGGTCATTGACTACGAGTATGATGTCGATCCTTATAGGCAATGAATGGATATGGTTTTATGAAAATTGTTTCTTTAAACCTTTAACATAAACTGTTTGCCTTTGTTGTTATGTATAATTTGAAAAAAAAAATGCTTTACGTGAATGTTTCATGCTACCTAAATTAAATGTATGTCCATAATAGCACTTTCATTATTTTATAGTATTTTTTAAAATAAATCACGCAAAATGCAATATGTTTTATTTTATTTAACTCATATGTCTCCAACGTTTACTCTAAAGTAACAACGTTTACTAAAAAGAGTCCAGAAGGTGAAAAACAAGACAAATACTGCGCCAGCGCCGGTTTGTATTGCGTGCTTAACGTTAAAGACGTTCGGTTAGGTATAGCGCTCGTCTTCCACGAAGGCAACCCATAATCTCAAGGTAACAAACGACGGTGGCTCTAACAGTGTCATCAAATCAAATAACGGCACGACAAGCATCGGCTTTATGGCAGCAGCAAACGTATTTTATGACGGATATATCACTTAATTTGACAGAGAAGATGAGATGCACGCATCAACTAAAATGGGTTCAAGACTTGTAGGACACAAAGCTCATAATACCGCGCAGGTCTCTGTGTGGCATGGTGGGATTATGGCTGAAATCTGAAAAAGTTTTTAAGGCATACGACAATCTCAAGACAGCGTTTATAAGAGAGTTTACAGACTCAGCAAACTCGAAGGAAATGCAGGAGATATTAGCAGCTACAAAGAAGTTCAAAAATGTAAGTTGCTATTAGTATATGTTGCGTATGAAAAAACTGATATAAGGCTAAGTTTGCGGATTATTTAGCTGTACAATATATTGTCGATGGTACAGAAAATTCACCAGTTGACAAGATGATTTAGCTTTGTACAACATCATACGGCGTTTTGAAAGAAAGCCATTTATGAAAAGATGAAAGTTGATTACAAGAAAAATGAAGTTCGGGCGAGGCAGCTGTGAAGAAAAGAAATGAAGTATCCACTCGTTGTTTTTATAATTGTGGCGAGAGAAACCATGTCTTTGCGCGATGTCTGAACAGTGTTAAATGTTTTAAGTGTAACGAATACGGGCACATATAAATAACCCGTCAATTTTGGTCAAAACAACCTTGGAAGAAAGTTTGACCGGAATACACCTTCTTAGACACTTTGGTGGGTATGGAGCGGGGCCATTAGTAAAGCTGCGTTCAGCGATGTATGGGATGATAGCGGCCAATGAGAGCGAGCGTAGTGGACATGCTTGTGAAGTTGTCAACGAAGCGTCGTAAACCATAGCGGTCAATGCAGCATAAAACACGGAAAAACAGTGAAAGAAGTTACTGTAGCATAAAAATACAAGTATAGGGCATTAGTAGACTCACGATCAGTCGTAAATCTTATGGCAGCCGAGTTATATGTGTAATTCGGTGTCAAGTATTTCGTTGTCAACTGTGATGTCGGTGACGGGTTGACGCTAACGGGACTTGGACGTACCACAATATATGTAGATGGACAAAGTTATAGCATAGTTACGTTTCATGTCAATACCTAGCGAGTGTTTGCCTCATGATATTATAATAGATCATGAGTTTTTGAAAGAAGTGACCATTCTTATGAGTGATGGATGTGTAAACATAAACAAAGACGAGAGTGAATAGTTGAATAGTGTAAATGGCTTTACAGGTGATACAAAATCTTTGGTAGAAGATATCAGGGATCCAATTATTAAGCAAGAGGTAACTCATAGCGTGAATATCTATAATCCAATGCAAGTGAAAGAAGTACTTTTAGAGCTTAAAACTGGTTTAATGGATGACGTGCCCGTGGCGCAACGCCCACGGTGCATATCCCATATGGGACAGGGTATCGTCGAATTACAAGTTGAAGAATGGTTGAAATATAGGATTTTCAGGGTAAATTTTTCCGAGTTTTCCAGTCCCCTGGTATTAGTGAAGAAAAAATATGGCTCAACTAGAGCCTGTGTTGATTGTCAGCAGGTGTTGCAAAAATAGTGAAGGAATTAGTACCTGTTACCCATCATCGATGATTTGATTAACAAGCTATCGCATGCGAAAATATTTGGTGTATTAGATCTGAAAAATGGCGTTTTCCATTTGAAGGTTAGTAAAGATTCTATACCATACACTGCGTTTGTGACCCATCAAGGTCAGTGGGAGTTCTTATGAGCTCCGTTCGGTTTTTCAGTGAGGCGTTTACTAGATTTGTAAGCATAATTTGTAGGGAACTAATTTTACAGAAAATTATGATGATTTTGATTCATGATATAATTGTTCCAGCAGAAAATACAAGACATGCATTGCAACGACTGCAACAAGTGCTTGGAGTTGCTTTAGAATATGGATTCAGGATTAACTGGAAGAAAGCCAGAAGTTACTGAAGACAGAGATCGAGTATTTAGGTCATGTTATCATGGATGGTGAAGTAAGGTCAAGCACAGAGGAAACTGACGCAGACGCAGAGCTTTTCAGAGCCTAGGACAGGTAAGCAGCTCAAAAGTTTCTTAGGGTTCACTTCCTATTTCAGAAAATACACATATAAGGCACTACGTAGGTTACGCTTTTAAGTATTGTTGTTTGAAAAAAATAACACAAATTCTTAATGTATTATTTATTATTTTTCATAGTATTCTTTTGTAGTTTAAATATATTTTTTCATTCGCGCGAACCAGTTATTAAAACACTAATTCTACTGCAAAATCGACTTGAGACTTGACTTGAAAGCGTCGACTGCTTCTTCACCGGACTTGAACCTTTGTCCACGAAGGGTTTACATAATTTTAAGAAATGTAAAAAAATCGTTAGGGCTTAGGTTAGGAGGGCATAGGAATGGTTAAGAATTTCTACGTTTTCTGCTTCAAATAATAAATTGTTTCACCAGCGGTAAGTGAGCTCGCGTTTGGCACGGTGTTGGATGAAGTGTTGCTTTGGGTTAAATTCCCAAACTTCGGCGTAAGATAATGTGTCGCTTTGGGTTAGATAGAGGAATTCATTTGATCTATTTTCATACGGCTTGTAATTACTTAATACATTTTTGCATACATATCTTATTTTTCAAAACTATATTAACTATCAAAATAATTCGCGATTATTCAATTTAAGCTTAATTTGTTCTACCAAAATGTTCGTGGTTTGCGAACTAAACCGAACAGTTTTACAAAAATATGTTGAATTCCGACTTAGATATCATTTTTCTTACGGAAACATGGCTTGTATCAGGTATTTTTGATGCTGAATTATTTAATCAAAATTATAATGTAGTATACCACACTGATCGAGACTGTGAGCGCTTGAGAGTGTCTAGGGAAGGTGGAACTTTAATAGCCATACGCCAAGGCGTTAAAATAGGTATACGCGATACACTTTCTACTCCTAATTTTCCTGATGCAGAGTCACCTGTATTAACATTCCCTATCCTAATTATCAAAGTTATAAAAATACGTCTATTCTGCTGCTATTATCCTCAAAATATACATCAAGCGTCTTTACAGCAATTTTTTTATGAATAAATATCAAATTTTGTAATTGATTACCCTAAAGATGAATATATTTTATTAGGTGATTTTAATATAAGTGGTGCCAATTGGACCTGTGCTGCATCTGCGGGACAAATTAACCTTACGATTAATAATCCATCGCAAGACGTATTAATGACACAATTGTCATTCTTTTTGTCTTTCACAAGTTTTTTTTAATTTAACTGGATTCAAAATGCTAATAATGCGATTCGAGAAATTTCATCTATGGTATTCATCCAGGTTAATTAAGATTATTAAAAATCAAAAGCACAAAGAGAATGGAAAGATTACGGCAGAGAGTGGCTATACATTTTTTTCTAATCTTCGTAAAGATGTAAAAATACTTAAAACGTTGTGTTATGAGAATTTTCTGCGATACTCTGAAAATAATTTTTGTAAGTACTCTAAAAATTTTTGGTCTTTCATCAAATCCAATAAAGATAACTGTCATATACCTGACACAATGTATTTTGATGATAAAACGGGGATGGATTGTACATCTATAACTAATTTATTTAACCAATTTTTTAAATCTGTCTTTGAAAATGAATATAATATAAATAATGACAATATCCAAGTTACTTGGAAACCTAATGATCTTTTTCTGAGCAAAGAAGATTTTTTGTCTGAAATCGTTTATCTTTCAAAATTAGATGTAAACAAAAGTGCTAGGCCGGATGACTTACCCCCTGAGTTTTTAAAGTGATGTAGTGAAGAATTAGCGCATCTACTCAGTCGTGTTTTCAATTTTTCTTTGTCGCATGGTATTATACTGTCGTGTTGGAAAGGTCACTTATTTCACCAATTCATAGAGGGTGTGACAAACGTAATGTTAGGAATTATCGCGGCATTCCGATACTATCCACAGTTCCTAAGTTCCTTTTTAAAATATTGTGTACGATGTTTTGTTCCCAGTTATGACACCTTTCTTGACCGATCAGCAACATGGTTTTATTAGTGGTCGCTCTACTGAAACTAATTTAAATGAGTTTATTGACATTCTGTTGGTTGCTATGGATAAGGGAGCCCATATCGATGTTTTTTATACTAATTACTACTAAGGTACTTCACAAGATTTCCCATTCATTTTTATTAAGTAAACTTGAAAAGTATGGTATACACGGTGATCTTCTTAGATGGTTAACTTCTTACCTTCGTGATAGAACACAAGAAGTTGCTATCAAAGGCCACACTTCAAGTTATGTTCCTATTACCCCTGCCCCAGGGCTCACATCTCGGTCCGTTACTATTGATACTATCAAGATAATAATAAAAAAGATAAGATGATTTGAATATACTATCAGAATACTGTAAACTTAACAATTTACATTTAAATATTGATAAATGTTGTACCATATCCTTTTCCAGAAAAAAAATATTAATAGATTTATTTATACTTTGTGTAATAAACCATTGAAAGGACTGCCGAGGGTTATAGATCTAGGATTTTATATAGACAGTGTGGTTTTGTTTATTTCCCACGTAGAAGAAATAACTAATAAGGCATACAAAATGCTTGGGTTTGTATTTAGGCAAAGCATAAATTTTAAGAAACCGACAACTTTAATCACTTTGTACAACTCATAAGTCAGACCTCAATCGGAACATGCTACAACTGTTTGGAATCCATTATTCATTATTCATTACACATTATTCTGTACACAATAATGTTATAGAAAAAATACAGTCTAGATTTATTTGAATGATAAAATATACATGTTTCACGTTTTCACGTTTGCCTATGATCACTTTCTTTAGAAAGGCGGAGAGAACAAAGAGATCAATTGTTTCTATTTAAAATTATGAAAAATGTTGTTGAATTACCGTATATATTGTCTAATATTTCTTTTAAGTGCTCTCAAATTAGTTACCGCAACAGCTGTTTATTCCATTTTCCGTTTTTCAAAACTAACTATGTTGAAAATCGTTTTATTGTAAGGACTTTGATATTTGGCGATAGTTTGCAAAGATGTTCTGCTGCAATCAAAAGTATTTAAAGTGTATTAAAAACAAAGAAATAATGTTTTACTTTGGTTTATATGCACTCTTTTATCGTACTTTTTAATCTTTTGATTTTACCTTTAATTTTAATCTTTTAATTTCTTTTAAGTTTAATTTCAAATAGTCAATTTCGAATTCTGTTACTATTCGTGGTAAGGGTTTTTGTCACTTCTATAATTATTAAAACTGTTTAAGTAAAAAAAAAACATCTAGCATCTAAAGTTTATGTAAAAGTAGTTTCACTTTAGATGCAATACCTATAGCTAGTTATTTGGAAAACATACAGTTTTCCAAATAAATAAGACAAAATAAAAATAAGATAAACAAATATTTCCAATCTTCGGCAATGACTTGTGGCAAACAAACAGTGGTATACAACTCTGTTTAAGCGGGTGAGACGTACAAAATTCTATTTTTGAAGGTTTTGTTGTTGCACAAAGGAACACGTGCAAAACTGCGGGAAAGAAACAAGATTAGAGGCAGTTCTGCTGAAAGGAGGGAAGCACAGTACCTTTTCCTTCGCCGTTTTCTTCTGCTTTTCTGG
>JAOCPS010000014.1:1942164-1953154 GCA_025505425.1 Graphium colonna
AGAAGATCGGCTTTCTCTTTTGCGGTATGGGCCAGTGAGTCATTCCCGCTGTGCAAAGATGGTAACGATGGCGTACACAAATTCCCGGTTTCCGGATACGTCTGTCATTAAACTAAGTGTTGCGGACGCATCGGGATGCGTTAGTATTAATGCATTATTAATGCTACGTTTACATTGGCTGAACGCCTTTAACACAGATTTAGTCTAATTAATAATAGTTTTTTTCGGGTTTTTTGACATTGTGTAAGTACGCATTTAAAGGAGCTTGAATTTCAGCGGCCCTAGGAATATTATGCATGTTAAAAAATAATAATTCCTAAGAAACGTCTGAGTTCCTCGATTGTGTTAGGCTGTGGGAAGTTTGTAATAATGTGTTTTTTTTCTTTGCTAGGTCTTATGCCTTATGTGATAGCCTAAAAAATTCAACTCCGGTCTTCCGAATTCACTTTTTTCCGTGTTAATCGTAAGACCATAATCGTTAAGTCGTTCAAAGACTTTACACTTTGAGCTAATTATTATGTCGTCTAAATAGGCAAACAATCTAGACCTCTGAGTGCATTATTTTTTAATCTTTGGAAGCCCTGAGCTCCATAACGTAAACCAAAATTCATCCTTGTTTAAAATTCGAACAAACCAAATGGAGTAACTACGGCCGTTATAAGTATATCCTCCAGTGTCATAGGTATATTAAAATAAGCTTTTCGCACGTCTATTTTTGAAAATATTTACTTATCTTTAAGAGTATATGTAAAATCTAACAATCTAGGTAAAGGATATCGATCAGGGATCGTTTGAGCGTCGAGTCTACGATAATTACAACAAGGCCTGGTTTCGTGTCCGTTTTTTTTATCCACACATACGAGCGGATTTGCCCAGAGGCTATTTGAGGGTCTATAAATACTTAATTGCATCACGGAAATTAGTCCGTTTTTTAATGTTCTGTTTTTTCTTTGTTTCCGGCATGTCTTCCAATATATCCCTTATATCTTTTAACTCAGGAATGCGCAAAGAGATTGTGATGGTCGTCATCTGTTGTTGTTTGCTCTGCTCTCGTTGCATGTTGATATTGATGATGACGGTCACGAGAGTTACGACACGAGTTGTTGAGTTTTATTTATTTCGCGTCGGGGTCACCACTTTACCGTATAATAATTATTTGGTCACTACTTTACCGTATGTATAACCTACATTGTGGTATCACAGGGTACGGTAAAATAAGGGACGTGTTCTCAATAAGTTGTGTACTGTATGAGTCTCTATGAGCAACTGTTCTGACTTCAAGCATGTGTTGATATAAATATTGCGGCGAAAGTATGGTGTGGATAAAGCTGTACAGTAGTAATGTGGATACGTCAAACTTGCTTAAAGGTGCTACTAATTTATTGGTCAGGCAAGTGAGGCAGTCGCACAGCAGAGACGTCGTAAGTTAGCGCACGGAGTGCTATTTCTGCAAGTCAACGCAGCAGTAACAGCAACCAGGTGTTGTGAGTCCATCGTCTTCAGGATCACTCGAAACGTCAAAGGTAGATTTCTTCGACATTACCCGCGATGGGATTATCGTTTTCTTTACAATCCTCTTGGTTCTCGATTTCATCGTACGTGTGAACTCCCAACACCTGATCCATAGAGAACAGCGTAGCGGAGGAGGATGCGCAAAATTTTGAAGTAGTGTATTGCATGTAGATTAGGCCTACTGGAATACCACGATAAAATACGAGCCAGTTATTATACCCCATGATGGTTTTAAAAATTGAGTTTTTGGCCTGAACGAAAGTTGAAGCAGATTTTGCACGTACGCGCTAAAACTATTGGTTTTTCAAACAAAAAATGTTGTACATAAATTATAGGAAATTTTCCTATGTTTACTTTAATGTATGCCTATTTTATCGTAAAATAGAGATATTGTCAAAAAACAGTTTTTAAACGCCATTTTTTGTAATATGGCGGCGCAAGCGGCAAATATACGAGGGTGGCAAAGTTGAAATTAGCATAGAGATCGAAATCTATAATATCACCTAGTTTCAAAATTCCCGAAAAACTTTCCAAGTAACCCCATTTTTAATACCAAATGCCTGTACTATTACGGACGAACATATTCAGAACGACAATGAGATGAAGGCCACCGTAGTCAACAATTTTCAAGAGAAATCTTCGGAATTTTTATAAATGGTATAAAGGCATCATATTCAAGATGTGAAAACTGTATTTCACTTGAAGGCGATAACTATGAAAATATATATAAAACTATAGTTTTCTTTTTTTAACACACACCTCGTGTGTACCTCCCCGGACGGGGGCGCCGCAAGAGTTTAACTCGGGAATTAAACATGGAAATCGCAAGTTGAAGTGTTAGTACAAGCTGCAAAAGAAACGTGGCGTGTTTACAGGAATCAAAGAGGAAAGGGACAAAGGCTAGGGCGATTGTAGAGGGGTTTAAATTTACTATTGTGGGAGGGGGGATCTGCATAGGAACAGTATCGGATAGTAAATGGGAGGAAAGGTAAAAAATGTTAAAAGAATGATAATTTTAAAAAGACGTTTAAAAACGTTGCTTTTAACGCAGTGAGCACATATGCTGCGTAAGTAGGATGTGACAAAAGCATAAAAGAAAAATTTTGGAAAGATTTCGATTTAGCTATGTGGAGAAAAAGGCTGAGAATTTTATAAAAGAGTATGTGGAGGTTTGCGATTTAAATACCGTAACAGCGCGAAAGAAACTATTGCATTTGATCTTGCAGTAGCCAATAGTAGTTTTAAAAAAAAGGCATTCACCACGTTACTGACTGTAAAGTCATACCGTATGGGAGAGTATATGGTCACACAGCACAGATTTCTCGTTGTCACCATCATGATCAAATAAAGAGCGCCATCCTCCTAAAACTAAATGGTACCTGTTGGAGTAGGAAGAGTTAAGTAAAGAACTTAGTGATGAAGCGGATGATAATATGATTGAAATGGGAGATGTGGAGGAACGAAGTATGAACGAGTGTTGGATTGAAATGGCAAATTTTATTAAAAGAACAGAGAAACTAAGAGAGTCAAGAGGGAAAGAACTATAAATAGTTAAATATGGTGGTGGTCAACAGAAATAAATAAAGCACCAGCAACGGCAACAGAAACAAAGTCCTCCTTGCTAAAACTTTCGTTCGACTTGGGGCTTTGTCACTCGGGGGACCCCGCAAGGTTCTATACTCTCCTCATTGCTATTTTTAATATACACCACAGATTTTATTCATAGTATAAATAACTGTGTTATAAATACTCAGTGATTTATATTTCTCGTACGCAGATGATGTGCTGGTGTACATATCATTCAAAACAAGCGAGTGGAACACAGCAATACATAACTTGAATTCAGATCTCAAACAAATAAAGAATTGGTATTTTAACAACTATCTAGCTCCCGATAAATCAAAATATGAGAAATAAAAAAAATCTCAAAACCACTGGAACGTGTGTTCGAAGCAAGGAATCTTAGTTCAGAGTTAGACTCCGAACTTCGGTATCAGAACCATGTTGCTATGAAAGTCCGGAGCTCTATTTACAGATTGAAAATCTTGTATAAGATAAGGCCATATCTTAATGAAGAGATTCGTAAAAAAGTGGTCCAATCACTAGTTTTGTCAAAAAATATTTATTCGGATGTGGTATACGGTCCTCGTTTATCATATATCCGCACGCACTGAAAATTTGAATCAGCGCGTACAGAACGCATGTGCGTGTTCTTGCTTTAATATTCCGCCACGGTGTCATAACCATCACATTTTACGATATGTCAAAGACAAATTAGAATGTGTCGGTGAGGGAAAACGGCGTGAAATGAAACAGCGTTTTCAACAACTTGTCCTACAACTAGACCGACTACCCCCCAGCCGACCAAAATTGTTAAAAAATAATAAAAAAAATATGGGGATATAGTTCTCAATTTGCAAATTTCTAAATTATAGATAAAAAAATGTCCACACCACTAAATTTGAAATAAAAAATATTTAAAGTTTACGAAAGATTACTCTTTTGAAACACCGATATATTAATTAATAATGCATATTTCGACAACGTGATTTCATAAAAATATTGCTCATTTGCTAAGAATATTTGCACACTTCATAGATTTTCGATAAGTTTGATAATTATTTAAGGATAAGCAAAGATAATTCACCTAATCAGTGTGTAGCTCGCTCGTTCCGCCCACTGAGCCACGCCACCTCCTACCTAAGTACGAACAATACTTTTTCTATAGATGGTAAATGCAAATAACTATGTTTTAAATGGAAAAGAAGTATCAGCAAATAAAATCCTTGCAGTTTCACGAGGACACAAATGAACACGAAATTAGTGAATTTATTAATGTTTTAGAACTTCGATACATCTTTCATGCGTTATAATTATGTCTCTTCTATCTTTGTAAAAATAAGAAAAATCGGTCATAACTAGGCAAAGCTCCGCAACATTTAAAAGCAGCTTTCGCTGCGCAGCACCTAAGTGTTGGAACACTATTCCACCATATATCAAAAGTTAGCATATTATGCTAACATTCTCATTTAAGAGAAAAGTCAAGGATTTCTTGGTTAATATTCAGAAACATTTACTATAATTTTGTTAGGATAAATAAATTAAGGACCTAGTCTGAGGTAAAATATTACTTATGACGATAATTCTTATTTATTAGAAACTATCAAAACTAGCGTCTCATATACCATTAGTATTAACATAAGGAAGGAGTATATAGGTGCCAGCATACCAGCGTTGGTTCATAGTAGCGTATAGGGAAAACTGTCAAATTAAGGATTGGTGTGAGGTGTTTCGGAGGATGAAGTGAAAAGGGCTTTAGATGTAATGAAAAGTGGTAAGTGGTAGGGCCAGATGGAATACTACTAATATGGAAATATGGAACGTATTGGGACCAGATAGGCTGAAGTGACTGGTTTTATACTTCAATAAGTTGTTGAAGGAAGAAACCATACGTGATGAAAGGTGTTACAGTTTGCTGGTACCCATTTGTAAAAATAAGGGTGACGTCGTTGCAACAATTATAGGGTATAAGGATAATGACACACACTATGTAAAGGGTGGTTGAAAAGCGACTAAGGTAAGATAGTGAGATCTCCCAAAGCCAATTTGGTTGTATGCCAACAGATGCTACATTAGCCTTACATCAACTTGGCGAAAAATACAGAAGTTTTTTTTTATGGAGAAGGAGGCGAACGATCAAGCGGCTCACCTGATGGTAAGTGATTATCGCCGCCTCTCATGAACTCCCGTTATACCAGATGAATTACAGGAGCTTTGTCGGCCTTTAACGTAGGAATATGCTCTTTTCTTGGAAGTCCCTAAGTCGTATTGTAGTTAATTTGCTTAGTGATGCAACATCTCTTTGCAGGGCCAGTGAATCGAACCTATCGAAAAGGACTGAATCGTCGACGATTCCAGTAGTTCGACATTGGATGCGGTCAAATAGAAGGAGCTGGTAAACTTGGCGCCCCAGCCGAGACGTGAGAACAGTATTCTATGTGTGGCCGTACCTGCGCTTTGTATAGCTTCAGGCGGTCTGATGGCTGGAAATACTGCCTCGGTCTGCTAAGGACGCCAAGCTTTTTAGAAGCCAATTTGGCTTTGCCTTCCAGTGATCGCGGATATGCACTTCGCTCGATATGTCGACGCCCAGAATTCCAATCGACGCTATGGCAACAAATATGTGTATAAAAATCGGTTACAAAGAATCTATTTAGATTATTTATCAGTATTTAATTTTATATCCTTCTATCTATTAAATAATTCTCCAGTAGTATGCAGCGGCAATATAGATTATTTCCATTCTATGCTCCATGGCACGGAGTTAAAATATTTTTAGACCTGCTGCACACATACGGTTCGCTTCAGAACAGGAATTCAATAAGTGGAGGAAATCGCATACAAAAAAACAGGATCCGAAAAATTATACGAAAAGTAACGAGACGTATGCGCATTGTGAAGCATTTTGAATACAAGCATCGCATTCGGTCCGAAGCGCGTTCGGGTAAATCGGGCCGGAATCCGTAAGTGTGTGTATGTACGAACGTAAATCGGGCCGGAATCCGTAAGTGTGCGCATGTACGAACGTACACTGAAACGAACCGTATGGGTTTAGCCGGCCTTATATTCAATTATATTGTCCACTATTCTTACTTTCTGTCAGTGTCACTGTCAATGTGTATAATATTTGCTGCATTTTACTATGACATATAAAAGGAAAAAGTATCATCACGGTGACACTCACCTGAAAAAACGATGGAGATTGAGAAATAGAAAGAAGGACCTTGATGAAATTGACAATGATTTAAAAGAAGGTTAGATTTCTTTTATAGTTAAGTGTTTAACAAAATCACACATGGTTTTTAAAAAATTATAGGTTATGTATATCATCTATGAATTTAATTTTTCAGATAATGCTGATAAATTATTAAACCAAAACGTAGATTTGGATTTACCTGGTGCTGCACAGCATTATTGTCTACATTGTGCTCGCTACTTCATTGATGAAAGAGCCCTTTCAGAACATTTTAAAACAAAAGTTCATAAAAGAAGACTAAAGGCTCTTGAACTAGAACCGTATAGTATAGAAGAATCTGAACGCGCTGCTGGTCATGGCAATTTCACACTTGCAAACAAAAGAAAAATTGTGACACAAAATAGTAACACAAACTCCATAGATAAAGATGGTGACATTGTAATAGATGACGTTACTCCAATTAAAAAACCGAAAATTGGTGAAAATGATGCATAGAACCATTATAAACAATTTACTTTGTACAAAAGATTGCTATTTACAATCTCTAAGATATTCTGCTCTATTTATAAACGGTCCAAAAGCTACTGACACATATGTTCATGTTACTCCTCATGTAGATTTTCTAGAATATAATAAAAATGAAATTCAGCATAATCTATCAACTCGAAAATCCTCAGTTAGCTTGGAAAAGGTTGAAAATCTGTGGTTACTTTATGAAGATATTAAAAAGCAGAAAGACGAGCTTGAGAACAAGAAAAATATAGTTAGTAATGAATTGGCAAATTTATTGAAGAATAATCCAACTGATGAAAATATCAATAATCTAAAGATAAAAAACAGTCTGTTGAAAGAAAATATCAAAAAAATTAAAGTACCTTTCTGGTCAGCAGAAGAGGCAGCAATAGTTGAATCATTAAAACTACCCAATGTTTTGCATTCAAGAACACCAAATACAGAAAACCAAATTGTATACAGGTACAAAACTTGCCCAAACAATGATAAAAATCACTTGGAAATTGGAACTAGCAATGATTTAATAGAATTCAAAAATAAAGAAAACTATTATTTAAAAGGTGATGCTGCAGTATTTGAGTTAGGTGCAAAGTTTTATTTCAGCAAAATTTTAAAAGAGAACAATTTTATTCAATTCTCAAACCCAGACTTTGTTAAAAGCTTAATTGTGGAAGGTGGTTGTCATGATCACAGAGATCCTAATCATACATTTATTATACATCATAATGAGGAGTCTAAAGTTAGTGTTGACAATCGTTTACATTTAACAGGTGGAAGTTCATTATTTTCCTTTTTAGCATACTATACTAAAAACATATTATACAATAAAGTGCTTCCATTAAAACATTTTGCGATAGGAAGACAATATGCACCAGCACAATCTGAAGAAATTGGCCTGTTTAATGTAAGCCAATCATCCACTATATCCACATTTATTGTGACAAGAAATGCAGAGGAGTGTGATCACATGCTCTCTGAAATATTAGAATTGATTAAAATGTTGTATAGTAACCTTGGTTATCCGTTCTGTTTAAGTATTATTTCAGCTGACAAATTACAAATGTGGGAATCTCTAAGGGTCTCCATAGAAATGTATTCCTGCTCTTTAAAATCATATATTGAAATTGGTAATATATCTGTTAGTGGAGATTTCATAAGTAAAAGATTAATGTTAACATATACAGAAGAAAAAAGAAGTAAATTCCCACACTTATTATCAGGTACAATATTAAATGTTCCTAAGTTTTTAGGGTGTATATTGGAGCAAGATTGTGAATTCTGTCTACCATCTGCGTTTAAGATACATAATTGGAGTATCTAGAAATACACAAAAATCCTTTTAAAAGTTTAATAAGTAACAACAACAAATATCATATAACTGCTGCGAATAAACAAATATTTTTAATTTAAGTGTTTTACAAGACTTCTATCCTATATATTGAATTCAAAATCATTCCTTTCCCAGCAAGGGTCCATAGGGTCTATTGGAGTTTGCATGCTTATCTCAATCAGATTTACTTTGCCTGATTTAGTAACCAACATTAGGGTATGTGTTCTGAAAAGTAGATTATTAATAGCAATTTTAATAGTATGTCTTATATTTGTTGGAAAGTTTTAATTACTTAATCTTTTTTCTTATGTATACTATTTCATGTTTCATAGTCTAATATAGCACTTTTTTTAAACAAGACTTAATTTTTTAGTAGTGATAGAGTACCCTAAAAATCATAATTTTGGATTTGTTACATCTAATTTTTTTGACATCACAACATCCAGAGAGTCACAAGTGTGTCAACCTGGGAAATTGGATTTATTGGATAGGATGGGGTAGGGATTAAGCACTTGGGAGGACTCCAAAAGATATGCATACTTTATTTTATGCTGAACTTTTAATGGGCAGTGGTACTTCCCCAGGTAACGGCGGCCATAGAAGTGCAGCAAAAGTTGTGAAATAATGTTAAGCTCTACCTCCTTGTAAGACCTTGCTTTAAGTCTTATATGCATTACTGTTTATTTTTATTGGCATTATAAAATTTTGATTATATAATATTATTTATCCATTGCAATTGCAAGAATTTGCATTTACATTTTTATCTTTAAGGGACATGATATTTATTTTACCTTGTACCATAACCTCCTTTAGGTATTTTCACAAAGATAGAACTGAGCTCCTTATAAATATGAGGCCTCCGTTTTTCCAGTTGTGGATCTGGTAAATTCCTAAAATTTAGAACTTTGTTGACACAATGATGCAACTAGTGAAGCATGCTAGTAATGTGAAAACTGTGAATTAAAAATTTATATATAATGGTAAAAAGCCTAAATGGCTTAAATAGATACCTTTCTTCTGACTTTAATATGGCAATAAGCTCCTCAATAAGGTTTTCTTTATCATCAATTTTTCTAAATTTGGTGCATATTTCTTGAAGCTTACACTTTCCAGCTTCTACCTTACTCAGTGGATTTTCTGGGAGACTGTTGCTAAAACCTAAGTACTCGGCCTGCCATTGTTTTAATTCATTAGTAGAATTGTTGTAGGTTTGCACAATAGGCATTGTATTTCTAAAATTATCATAGTCTACATAAAATAATCAATTTATAACACATATCCTAAAAATTTAACAAAACATACCCAAACTCTATAGCAACTAGAACAAACTCATTGCATTCTTGAGAATAATTTTTCATGGATTCAACAAACTCATTTGCTGAGTGGTTAGATTTAATATAGTTTTCAACAATTTTCCCTCTGCCTGAAATTTTTTTATAATTATGTATAATTAGAAAAATACAATAAATAATATATAATGTTGCAAAATGAGTACTTTTGGCATCATTTTTAGGAGTATTAGGTAAATTAAGTAATAGGCCTATTTTTTTCATAGAAGTTGAAACAGCTAGCCAAGTTCCACCTTCACACTCTGGTTGCAAATCTCGCCCTAGAAAATTGAAAAACATATGTTAATAAATTAGAGGCTAAGACATATATCATTTCTATACAAAATTCTTTAGTCATCCATGAAATTTTATGTGTATAATTTATTTAATATATCATGTAGTATGTTAACTAGACTTTTAAATAGATGACAGAAGTAACATTTTGGTTTGATAACTTCTAAAATAATCATTTAGATTGCATTTAAAACATAAAAGTAATATTTTTCGATTAATTGTTACTTAATTTCAACTTTTTTTTAAATAGATTCCAAACTGTACGGATAACACCAATATTAAGTAGCAAAATTAGTTGACTACAAAAACAGGTAACAGGTTTGACATATAAAAAAAATATTTTATCTTGGTAAAACCCCCAATTAAAAAGCCTATAAATATTTATTTTAGGCAGATTTTCACATGAAACATTCTTTTAACAAAACTATCTCAATAAACTTGTATTAATAAATAAATTATATTTTTAAAATGAAATTTTCATTAGACACCTAGGGCAAATTTTGGCAGGGGGGAATGTTATTGATTTGCATCACCATCACACTAATGTTGACAACACATAATATATTAACATTTTTTATAAAATCAATTTAACAGGCAAAAAATATTTTCTAGTGTATGGTTATTACTTTTTTCTTAATCTTAGTGGCTTTATATGTTTTTAACTCAATATCTTGACAGAGAATACAATCAGTATGAAATACCTCCATAAATATTACAATCCTCTCTCCAAGGACCCATTTTTTGTGCTTTTCTTTCATAAAATTCATCTCTGTTGGATATTAATATCAATTTATAATCACTATCTTGAATAGTGCTGCTTAAATGGGCAAAAACAATGCACATAATCTTGATTTACTCCTTTGATTCAACGAAAATATAGCAAAAGAAATTATAGGCTGTTTAAGTAGTATGTTTTCTAAAGATCCGATTTTACAAGATTATTACAATAATCGTAGCACCAAACAAACCTTAAAATTGAGGTTCATTAATAAATAAAAATGGTAGTATTTTATTAGTAGTAATTATGTTATTCTTATCAAAATAAATGTATTATTTTATAATATAAGACTATAATTTGCTATAACTAAGTATTGACTTTGTTTATCTTGTCATTATCATCTGGCGTTGGATCTTCAACTGTCAACGTCTATTATTTATTGTAGTGTTGAGTAGGACATACAAGAGCCAGTACATTTGTCCCGTACAATACGTCAAAATGTCATAGCGGCTCAGTATTGCAAATTGTACTACTTCACA
>JAOCPS010000014.1:1953254-1964013 GCA_025505425.1 Graphium colonna
AGTGCCTTCAAATATCCTGACAACTAATCCATCCTTCGAATTCAGTTTATCCCTTTGGGTTGCGGAGGTCGGATGCGTATGCAGTCGCTGCGCGTAAAAACTGAAATTCAGGTAATATTTTGGTGGATTTGAAGCCGACCCAAAGTAACTTAGGAAAAGGCTAGGAGGAAGATAACTTATAATCAGCAATGTTAAGCTTGCACAGTGCATATTATTTTTTTTGTACATAATAATATATTGTTACGACCTCAAATCCACATAGAAGCTTATTTATGGATATACTTAGGCATGGTGATGTTATTATAGTTTTTATTAGTTTTCTAATTCAGATACTTTGTAATACATGTTTGTAATCTTCCTTAAAAATTAAATAGAAAGAAAGAAAAGCTACTAAAATTTTATTTTTATTTATTTATTTTTAAATATAACTGCTAAAACGTAAAAAACTGCCATTTCAGTGTCGGTTTCTCTAAAACTTGCTACTAAATCTTATCTTCACGTTTAGCATTAAATGATCATCAGATTAAGTTTAAGTGGTCTAAGTTTTTATAACAGCTATTTATTTTATGAATATAGCAAAGCGTTTCAAATTAAATTTTACATCATCGTAAAAGTGTATTTTGAGTTTACGAGCGATATTATTAAATACCCGCAAGAAAACATCTTAATAAAAAGTTCAAAAACGTCGTCTCGTCTGCTTCGTCAAATTAAAATGTCTCCATATTATTTGTATTCACGCTTAAAAGATAAACTGGCAAATTATTACTTAAAAGATAAACTGGCGTAAATATTTACTTGCAGGTTTCCTCGAAACATAAAAATCTAAAGGATTCAAATGGTAATGACTTATTCGCTTAGATATAAATCAGTTGTGTTTCCGAGATTTACGCGAATATTAGACATTTTTAAATTAAACAATTTTACGGATTTTATCGCGGTTTCTTTTAAGGCAGGGTTAATTTTGTAATACTACATTATAAAAATGTAAAAGACATAACCACTTATATTTGAGATCTTTTCTTAGCTACGTCGGATGTCCGTTACACTATTGGATAAACTTTATCCGATAGAAAAAATTATAGGCTCTATTCGTCATCTTAAAACCAATATTATTTAAATTGTACGTTATTTAACGAATAGAAAATCAAACTTAAATAAGCGTCTGTGATGATGTGAGCGATGTCGGTCATAATATTGTCAATATTGAACAACAAGATTGTTTTTTTTTCTCAAAATCGACGATTTTACGGCACCATTCGCTCCCGCTCCGTTCCGACCGCACCGCGACGTCGTTATCTCTGTCCTTGTCTTTCCGGTGCGTTGGGGGACGGTTCTTTCTTTCGCACACGGATTGGCAGCAGTAGCATTGTGCGCTTGGAGAACCTCGCCTTAATAACATCATAGGAGTTGATGATGCGTACCTATGAATATGTTCGATGGCCTATGTGAGTACTATACGGAAACTCAGCAATTGCCCTTGTAACTCGGTAAATTACACAATATTGACAGAGACCAACTTTTTCTCGAAATATCTCATAGTTAAGGACCGAATGGCATGTAGACTTTGCATATGAATATCTATTATTTTTGTAAGTGTAAAAAGTATTTCGCTCATGTACATATTATTTTTATTTTAGTCTTTTTTACAGTTTATTTTCACAGAAAATTATAAAAAACCGACTTCAAACGCCTTAAAGGTGTGCTTTCGAAACATACTTTCTGCGTTATTTTGATTTTAAAAACAAACTAAAAATCCGATTTTTATAAAAAAAAAAAATTAGGACCATTGTGGAAGTGCACCCTATCAGATAAAAATTATTTTTCGAAATCAGTTCATAATACATTATTAAAGACTTGTGAAGTGGATATTTACAATGAAAATCTCCCTTCAATGGATACATATCTTAAATAACTTTTTATTTAACTTTATAATTTATAAATTGTAAGTCATTTTACTTACTTTTTTTTTTGAAATTGTTTTATCTTGCTTATTTGTTTTTTTTTTCACTGTACGTTCTTGTTCTCAAGAAAGTAACTCTATATATGAATGTTGTGTTTGCCTATAATTTAAATATGCACATAAATTGTGTCAACTTTAGTATTAAGTTAAATATATTTTGTAATTATGTAAATGTCCTGTATGTATTTAGTTGTTAAGACTTATAAATAAATAAATAAATAATCTAAGTTAAAAGAATTATTACGTAATTCATTCTCATCCGAGAGGACACGGCGTGGCCGGAGCTAGACTGAAGACGGAGGAGGGTGTCGACGACCTCGCGCGTAATAGCTGATCACAGTAGCCACACTTCACTAATTTATTGGAAAATTTGGGCAAAAGCTATGCCTGTATATGATGACAATTGAGTACCGAGTGCTCTTCTTTAATGTTGCAGATGAGTTACCAATCATCCTGTATATTTAGATAAAAATAACGTATTAAACGTATTTTTAATATCGGTTCATAAGTGATGGAGATATGTGCAAACTTAGCAAACATACATAATAATATATGTCCCAATTTAGGACCTCCTCCTACTTTGAAGTCGGTTAAAAATTAGCTAAGCCGTGCGCTCGTGTGTGAATTATCCATTTACCAGTGGAGACATATTCGACTGGCACAATTTTGATTTGACTGGTTTCGAGAAAGAAAGCGTTTTGGTGAATTGATATTCTTTTTTGTAATCGCCTAAAAATTTATCTCTTATGATTATAAATCAACATTGAAATAATTGTTAGATCTTAGAACTAAAATAAATGGATAAATAATGTATTAAAAACCACTAAGAGCGTGTCGGGCAAGCACATGAAAGGGACCCGTAGCCACTCGATGTTCCGTCCGGCTCCTTGACAAAATAAATACCGACAAATTTCATTTTGCGGTTGAATCCATACAATTTTGTTAGGACGACAACTCGATAAACTTATGTACAGTACATAAGTTTATGGAGTTGTATAAAAATAACTATGTATGATACCGAGTTCGCTATAATTTTAGTTGAAACTACTTACTTAAAGGTATATTATACATTTTATTCAGAATTGTTACCTGATGACCCGACAATACAAGCCTTGAGCTTAGTTTGGTGCATCAGTCTCTCGCAATATCACTAAAAAAACCTTCTATGCATTGCCTAAATTGTATAACATTTGTGTGAGAAAATAAACGTAATTATTATGGTTCCTAGTGGATTATGGAACCCTAAAACGTGCAATTGGCCACGTGTCTTTATTAGATTACTTGTGCCAGACAAAATCTGATAACGTTAAAAATCTAATAATATTCAATTCATTATTATGTTTTGTACTATACTATGTACAGTTGTGTGTTAGACCACTTAGGACCCCACAAAAGCATTTTCATTCCATATATATTAAATGTTTTTATACTTATAACCTGTTTCATTTATACCTGTATGTTATTTAAAAATGTCTTGATTAATATATTTGCCTGCCATCTGGCGTGGAATCATCGCATTACAAGCTTTAACAACAAAATATATGTACACCCACCGGTCTAATATATGTCTTGTCCAATAAATAACAATCAAAATGAAATAAGTCGTTTTTTAATATTTAATATATACAAGTCCTAAAAAAACAAAAAGTATTAATGGGATGAATTAAGTATATTACTGTAATTTCTGTTTCCTTTAATTTTTTGTTAAGTCACCATTAATATTTATTTTATGAAATCTTGGAATGCAGCATTTATATTAGTTTTTTATATTAACGCCATCTGTTGTATAATGGGGATACTTCGTTCATGTTATGATTTAATCGTCAAACAAAAAAGATGGCGCTGTTTTAAAGTAAATAAGAGTAAATGGAATTAAGTATTACGCTGATAAATTGTAAAAATTTGATAATCATGTATTGTACAATATAAATATCAGATCTAATTATTGTCACGTCGTTAAGCTATATTACTAAAATTACATTGTTACGTGATTAATTGGAAATCTTTAGTTTAAAAATTTTGAAGTTATCATTTTATACTATTATTAATATTATGTGAAACGGCCTGAAATAAATAATGCTTGTTATTTATATTTAAAATAACTCATTTCAAGAAGTAATAAAACGAATAAATATCACCGGTCGCTAGTATTAGTTTCATAAAAAGTGCACGTTGTTAAAAATCATAAATTATTAATCGCGAATTTTTATCTGCAGCTTCGTCCGTGGTATTATAGATTTAGGTACCTATTTATATTAGTTTTGGTTCTGTACTTTGGGGCATCAGAATCTAGGTAAAGAATGAGTAAAATTTTAAATAATGTGTAGTAATGAAGAACTGTGATTTTGGTCCGCCAAAAAATATTAACTTAGAATTGGCCTATTGCTCTAAAAGGTTGCTCACCCCTGGTCTAGGAGTCGATTCCTACCTCTTGATATAATATTGTTTTCAGAAAAGCGAGATTGCTTTGTTACAAACAAACGAACGGACAAACTTTTATTTCGCATTTGTTATGTCAGTGAGTATAGGCATTCAACACAACTAAAGAATCTCACTAATGTTATTGTTTGCCAGTGTATTAAATACAAAAAAAAAAACAAAATATAACTAAAACAAATCTAAAAAAAATCTACACAGGCTGAAATTACTGGATAAATAGTCAGATAATTAGGGGTATATTACAATAAAACAAACTATTTACATGTTTATTTATTTATTCTTAAAATATCAAAATACGACGATTACTTAAAAAAATTAAATAATTAATTAAATAATATTAAATCTCCATTTTCCGAGTCTAATTTCTGTTTGATTATATATTACCGATTGTAAAATAAAAATGTACTGTACATTTTATAACAAAAAAAAAAACTATGTTTCTTAAATACTTTCCAACTAGCAACACTTACGACAATTTTCTACGCCGATACACGAAGCAACTACGACACAAAACGTCTAAATTTTTAAAAACATTTTATTATTTTGCGTCAACTACATAACGACACATAAATATAATTTCATTGCTAAATTATACTTTTTAATACTTAAATAATTTCATGCTTGTATATTTTGTTCAATGTCTTAACATTTATATTTCGATCAACGATTGTTAATGTTTTTTTATTTTTAATTTTCAATCCGCCACCGACAAACAGTCGGCCATTTTGAAAAAAAAATCTTTGTACTTTTTTTAATTGTAATAGAGTTGTGAGTGATGTTTTTGGGCATTGTGCCGGTGTCGAGTATGT
This sequence comes from Graphium colonna, assembly GCA_025505425.1. NCBI lineage: Eukaryota > Metazoa > Arthropoda > Insecta > Lepidoptera > Papilionidae > Graphium > Graphium colonna. The sequence continues at coordinate 1,958,463 of JAOCPS010000014.1, forward strand.
TGAAAATTAAGAAAAAGTGTGTAAGATCTATAATATAGATCTAGTATGCGTGGTTAGCGACAAAAAGACCGGCTTCGGCGCCCACACCTGTGACGGAGCCAGCAACGTATTTGCCCTGCGACGCCTGGCCGTTAGCCTGGAAAAAAAGAACAAATTGATAAGCTTGCCGAGTTGTAGTATTTGTTTAACTGGTAAAAGGGAGAAACGGTTTTCAGGGGGCGTAAATAGTTAGAATAAATTAACAAGCAGCATTATTATAATATTTAAAATGAACGGTCGGAGTCCTGCAATGGCTTATAAAGGTAAGAAACAAATGGTAGGGCGGGTGTATAACCAGGCTTCAGAGTTTCCACATACTTTTACCAACAAAAATTAACTAATATTTTTTATAGGATTTAAATATTTTTTTTCCTAGGGCTTTGACTAAATATAGATAATAGTCTATAATACATGCACAGAGAATAAATAATATAATACAAATAAACTTGACTAAAATAGATATAGCTCAGCCAGACGGCAGCCCTCGGCAAGGTAGATCAAACGCTCGTGTTAGGGCGAAAATGCAAGAAACCCGTGCGGACGATACGGACAGTATCGAGGTGCACCGCTTGTATCCGAGCCAGAGGCGGACCGTGGTGGAGTCCCAGACGTCTCAGTTGTTGTGAGGATTAGCCCGTTTGCAGAGACGACTACTAGACCTAACGGGTTCTCGTCAAATGGGATCGTAATGCGACCAATAATACACTTGACTGTGCTCGGATCGAACAGCACTATGTCAGGATAACAATACGGTCATCTGCCCAGATAGCAAAGAATTGTACTCTATTGCCCTATAAATTTCCCGAGGAAGTCTCTCACCGCACCATCCACCTTATACAGTTCGAGTGCCCTCATAAACTATGAATGAACACAGAGTCGAAAGCCTTTTTTGTAGTCTATCCAGTCAGCAGAGAAGATTAGACGGTTGCGTTTAATCAATTTGCCGATGAACGCGTCGATGAGGAGTGGTTCCTTGGCCCCACGTCTGCCGCCCCAACACCCACTCTGAGCGCGTGAGATTACCCGATTGGTATTCAAACGTCGGGTGATCTTTGCACTCAGAATGGCTGTCAGTGTATTGCTGGTATTTACTGGCGATCTGGTCTTTAGGAACTAAGTGAGTGACCACAGTGGTGAAGATTGACTGGTTAAGGCTCGAGAGGGACTTCTGGTCGCGGGCTTCCATGAGCTGTCGGCAGGCGGAATATTTTTATTATTTAAGTGACACGTATACTAGGTTTTGTTGGAAATTTTGTACAGGTTTTATAACTTTTATTACTTTTTTAAATGTCAGCCAAGGTTATTTACAGTAAGCAAATGACTATGAGCAAAGTAACTTAGTTCTTTTTTGTAGCTATACTTTGACTTATAAATTTTTGAACATAAAAATTGCCATGTTTAAATTATTAGGCGCCGAAAGCAAATTTATGTAATGTTCGAATCACAACATCTTCCTTGAGACTCCTGCAAATATTTGAGGGTAGTTTTTAGTGGCTTACTAAGGCTTTCGGTTAATTTAAAAATTATCATGGTGATCATATATGAAGAACAAAGGTTATATTAAAATTAAATATTGATTGGCCACTGTGTAAAGTTGAATAGGTAATTACGAAACGTAGGGGCATCCTAGCGGACACGGCACGAGCGGCCGCTTCTTCGGTTCGACGAACTACGCCGACTGGCCATATGTTCGCTGGCGGCATCGTATCCACGATGCATTTATTTTTTACAAATCTGCTTATAAGCTATGCCCCTAACTTTCTTACATAATTATGATGATAACCGAGTATCGAGTGTAATTTTTTAGAAAGTAATTTTACTTATTCACATTCAAACTTAAACGTGGTGGTAAAATTTATAAGATTTCTTATTCAAATTAAGATTTAAAAGTAATAAAGTAAAAGAATTAAATCACTTTAGTCAATAAATATGAGAATGCTCATAAAGCCGCATATTAATAGTACGAGCCATTGACTTGGGATTTGATTAAGTTAATAAAATGTTGAGAAAAATTAAAGTAGATAGCATACTGCCTTGTGATACACCAAATCTAGCTACTTTCTTTCTGAACCTTTTTAATGAATAACTTGTATGTCATCGGTAATACATTAGTCTTACCGCGCATTTTCTGCTCGTGTTATACCTGATATAGCTAATTTACGTCAAGCTTCGATAGGTTTTTTTTTTATTGAAAGGACGACAAACCAGCAGACGGTTCACTTGATGGTAAGTAAACCCGTCGCCCATAGATACACGCAACATTCTGAGTTGCGAGTGCGTTGTCAACCTGGGAAATTGGATACAATGGGTTTATTGGATAGGATGGGTCGGGATTAAGGAGAGGATAGGAGTGGAAAAAGAAAAGACTAGACATGGCCATCCGGCATTCCCAAAAGTCATGCATACTTTATTTTATGCCGACTTTATAAAGGGCGGGCGGTGGTACTTCCCCGGGCGAGGGCGGCCGTAGAAGTGCAGCAAAAGCTGTGAAAAGTTGTTATGCTCTACCACCTGTTAAAGATTAAAATGTACGACTAAGACTAAGACTAAGTCTCGTCCCTTCCCTCCAAGCACTCGAAATCTCAACCCTCTATAAGTCGAGTCCTAAAAAGCTTATCAAGCTTATAACTCGAAAGACTGGTTAGATCCGTATTAGACAAATTGTTTCGATTTCGACTCTAATATACGTGGAACAAACTAAGGATAATTCCAAAAATTGAAATGGATCTCCATATCTTGAATAGCAATCGGATATTTTGCAACCTTTGTTGTAAGACATCTTTGTTTTAAACTTATTGGACGCCTAGTAGGCCAAACCCATAGTCGGCGCATCTCCGCTGATAACTCAATAAATACAGACCAACTAAGCAGTCCATGAACATTATTTCAGAATTGTAAGAAAGTTTTTAGTTTACACGCAAACTTTCTGATCAAGTACACCAAAAGTGCTAAGAATGCTCGTTCTTTTGTGCACTAACGTAATAAAATTGAAGGGTTTTTGTTTGTTTGCTTAAACGCGCTTATTTCTAGTAGAATTAAAAGAAAAACAATATATGTGGTTAACATATTCATGAGAAATAGTTAAGGCTTTTTTGTAAGGTGGCAGAGAATAACATCATTTCTCAGCTTTTGCTGCACTTCTACGGCCGCGCTCGCGCGGGAGAGTACCAACGCCCCTTATTAAGTCGGCATAAAAAAAGCATGACTTGGGGATTCCGGACATCTCCGACCATATCCTATCCAATAAACTAGGCACGGGCCATTTCACTGATTTTTCACTTGCCTACAGTGAAATAACGTTTTCATTATAGGCAAAGACAACGTTATTTAACTGGTAGCAAGTGAAAAATCATTGAAATTGCCCATGCCTACAACAAACCTATTCTATACAATTTTCCAGCATAACAACGCTCTCGCGACTCTCCGTATGTTTGAGTCTATGAGCGACAGGATCGCTTATCTTCATGTGAACAGTCTGCTAGTTTGTCTTTCTTTTCATAAAAAAGGCTAGATAAGAAGACTCGCGAGTCACAAAGTGAAAGTAAAAAAATGAAATAAATCATAATTGTTATTCATTTTGTTAACCGGCTTACTATTTAGACTACCACCTTGACTATTAATAAATACTTTATTTTATAAAAAGAATGTCTAAATATGATGGAACATTTCTAAAAATAAAATTTTGGTTAATTTTGACCCGCAGGAGAAAAAGTTGCTGACCTCGGGTTTAGGCTGTCCAGCAATACGTTACGACCCTAAGTTGAGCAGATACAACGATACGAGATAAGACTGTCTTTCTAGAAAGATGCGAAGCTCCCAGTATCTATTTGTACTATGCAGAGCTTAGTCATGTCAACTCGAGCCCGTAGGAAGTAAGTTTCCGCGAGCTTGACCCCATGCCGACTCCATGCATAAGCGTCACGCATGAAGACATGCGTGTTTTAATAAAACGGGGAGAGTGTCACTAAGTGCGGTCACGAATTGACATATGGTACAATCGGCATCGACTGTCATTCGTTACTCAGTAGTCTAGAACTACTAATTGATTTTCTAAATTAAACTAATTAATACTATCCAATAATGCGTTCTTAATCCTAATGTCTTAAAGTATTCTAAGAGTCTTCAAATATTAATGCAAGCGAAAATTATGTACTAACAGTATATCTGCTTGCCAGAGCTTTGCTCTGCAGCCAAAAGATGACTGTTAATAAAACAGGCAAAATATCTTTTTTGAAAGAGAAGGTCTAGCACCTTCTCTTAGCGTCTTTTTACAGCTTTTGCTCCACTTCTACGGCCGTGCTCGCCCAGGGAAGTACCAACGCCCTTATAAAGTATGCACGACATTTAGGGATACCGAATGGCCATGTCCACTCTTTTTGTTTCCCATTTCTTTCCCCTCTAACTCCTTAATGCCGACCAATCCTAATCTATCTAATTTCCCAGGTTGACAACTCACTCGCGATTTTTTGTATGTTGCGTGTCTATTAGCGACGGGATCGCTTACCATCATGTGAACAGTCTGCTGTTTTCCTTTCCAGAAAATCCCTAAAAGTTTGTCGTTTTCAATATTTCAAAGGTTTTCAATATGATTGTAACTAAACATATACAAGATTAGTTCCTCCGCTAGCTTGCAAAATTTATTTTTACACAAACTTATAAGCGCTTTGCGACTTTACAACTGCATTTCGGTTTTATGCCGGATTGTGCAGTGTTGCTTTAGGTACAGCATGATCACTTCATACGGACATACACAAAATGGAAATTGTAACATTTTGCATGTGTGTCTTGTCCGTATCTTAGGACATTTAGGACTTATAAATGAGCAACAAAACGTAGTTTACTTTACGATTAGAAAAAAATATATAATTTATTTTATTATAACTTTCTATGAATAAACATTTTGTCAATGCCAAAATAATAATTTTTCATCAAAACTTTTTACCCGACGCCACCGCAACATTCAGCAATTTTTCAGATTAGATTTTTTAAAAATATTTTATTTAATTATTTTAAAATTTCAAAATAAGACAGGGCTTAAATCGAAAATTACATATGTTCACAAAAGTGAAACATAATTTCCGTTTACTAGGTGAAATTGTTTATATATCTTTCTGTCAGTAAATATAGTAGGTACTACTAAAATGTGTACTAAGGTGCATTTTTACTAAAACCACATCTACTGCCACTCTACCATGCAACTAATGACATCCAGACAACACAAAATGAATGAAACACAGATTCTTTATATATTTAATTAAAATAAAACATTATTAGTGGAACATACAATATTAGTAGCAACAATAACATTTGGCAGAATTTCCATTGACTTTTGTCCACAATTCAGTCTTTAACAAAAAAAATACAATTTTTAAATAATACAACTTTACGGATTTTATCGCGGTTTATTTTACTCGTAATACTGCGTAGATCGGACTAAAAAAAATTATATTCAAGCTGACGGTATGCAGGATTAACAAGTGACACCAGGACATCAAACACCTCAGTCCTACCC
>JAOCPS010000014.1:2054203-2065471 GCA_025505425.1 Graphium colonna
AAAAATACTTTTTTTATGTAACACGATCCCGTCGCCTATAGACATCTAGAGAGTCGCGAGTGCGTTATCAACCTGGGAAATTAGATAGAATAGGTTTGTTGGATAGAATGGAATCAGGATTAAGAATTTGGAATGGAAAAGAGTGGGAAAAGAAAAGGGTAGACATGGCCATCCGGCATCCTCAAAAGCCATGCATGCATACTTTATTTTATGCCGTTTATATAAAGGGCGATGGTAGCAACCAAAAACTGTCAAAAGACGTTATGCCCTACTACCTTGAGATCTACAAATAGTTGCTTCGGATCAGGGTGTTTGTCTATGTGTTATAGTTTGCGAAAGGCTCGTGCAACATAAAATTTAGTTTGTGGAAAAAAATACTTTAAAAGTTTGTTGTAGTATAGTATATGTATATGACATCAGTATTGTCAGCCAGAGGGGAACTGCGTAGTTATTTTATAATTCAACGTCAACACGAGTATCATAACTACAATGTGCTTATTGAAATCCATAATGACCAGAGATTACTGTTAGCCGATGAACAAACGATGATTCCGAGAATCTGAAGGTTATCCGTACTTACTTAAAGGTAGATACGGTCGACTTTTTATAAAAGATAAGATCGGGAATCGAGGTATGACTGTTTAGTGCGTGCTAAAATTTTTAACACTTCGTTTGTATGTTTTAAACGAGAAAACTAATAAAAAACTTGCCGTTTTTATCGTTGTAAAATGTTGCAGCGAAAAGATTCTTAAAGATTTCAGATTCAGAAGAATAAAGGCCCGTCTACTTAAAAGAAAAATCAGCAACTCTTTGTAATCCAATTTTTTCTTGTTTAGTAATTATTAACTTGAATGTTGTGCTATATAGATTACACACCGATCACCCTGTGTATGAGCTATAATCAAAACGCTTTCTATGTATTTAATCACGGTCTTATTTCTGCACATAGTCGGTCTCCAATAGTTTACCTCGGTTGAGAATCGAATTCACGAACTGCGACACGGAGCTAAGACATTACTGAGCCAAAAGACATCAATTTCAGTTTGCCAACAAATAATTGTACATCATAATGTAGTGTATGTTTATGTCAGACATGTGTAATGCATCCTTTGTTACAAATTGAATGCGGCTGCTGAGGCTATCTTTGAAGACGAGTCGAGTATTTAGATATCGTAGACGTGACGTAAGAGAGCAATTTAAATAATAATATTACGCCCGAAGAGAGCGACATATACATATAATCTATATATACACATCGTACGTCCGTCTGGTGGCGTATTTATAAATAATCTCCTGATATCCGTTCAGTTATTTGCATCTAAAGAATTCCGAATCCATTCGTAGGCGCTGTGGGCGCGTGTGCGCGGCGTTGCCGCTCCGGCCGGTACCGCTACGCGGCGTTGCCGCCTCGACCCACTTCCAACGGCTTTTTTCTCCCCCCGCCTCCACCTCCCCCCTCCCGCTCCTACTACGCTAAATTCTCCCGCTCTGTTTATAGCTTAATTGTGGGATTTTTAGATTTCCGAGTCGAGGTCGCTCCTTCCTGGTACAAGTCTGAGAACAAGAGGTTTCGCGTGCGCTTCTTTCGTGTTTTTATTTCTTTTTTTCTTTATTAAGCGGCCATGTTATTGTTGGAGCATTGCTGTATCGCTGCATAGTTCAGCTTACGTTGAATTGTATACAATTGTTGTGCAATTAACGATGGATGCTATGGTATTGTTAAGTTGACATAATATATAGTTTTTTTTAAGCTATTGCAGTCATGTATAGTTTTAAGGACTGCTTCACTATTGACAGCGAAATAAACTTAGTAATACGATGTATTTTCCAATTTTGACACCAAGATAATGACGGACTAGTGATGTTTTTATTTTAATTATAATTATTGTATTTTAATATGTTATGCGGCTACAAGTCCGCTACAAATGGGGGTAAGGGACAATGACTAAGTGGTAATTATGTCCATAATTTATTATCACATTATGTTTCGAGGATTTGATTTTTGAACAAAGAATTTAATTCAAAACGTAAAAGTATAAATTTTACCTATGAAAATGAAATAGAACCTATTTTCTATTAATTGATTTTTCGATTTTATTAAATATCTCCGAAACCCTGGTATTTTTTAGAGAATAAATTCCGTAAGAGTGAATATAAGTGTAGTCTCTAAAAAAAGTTTGAATTTGGTGCGGTATTTCGTATAAAATGGACATTGTCCTTAAATACCTTTATAGGATTGTAATAAATTGGGACAGGTTTCAGTCTCTATTGTCGCTCTGATTGGTTTAATGGAATCCTATAATTTATCCTATGGCTGCCAATGTAGTTTAGCACTCGGTTGCTATATCTAAAATCTTTACGAAGGGCTGGTTTTACCATTCATGTTACATAGGTACAAGCCTAGGGAATGGTTGTTTAACTAACCATTGGCAAAGAGGGGTGTTACAATGTTATATATATTATCAAGGTTCATCAACTAAACATATACAAATCATTGTCATACAAAATGTGTTTAACTAAAATCTCAATTAAAACTATATATGTATATATTTAAAGTACATGGAAACAACATTTATACTCTTACTTCAATTCTTAAGAACAAAATCACAAAGTAAGTATCCAAAATATACTATTACTTTAAAAATAATAATATTTTTGTCATGTATGTTTTGGAAGTTACATATATATGTTTTGAAACCCAGCCAGGCGATATACCCTGTTACCTCCCTAAATAATAACAATGTTTAGGGTTACAAGAAATTTTATATCTAGATGTTTTCATATCTTTATCCTTAAAAAGATGTTATATAAAAATATATTAACTCATATTTTGTTATCGGAGCCTCCAAATGGGCAAACCGATTCTTTCGAAAGCGTTGATAGGTGGTATATATGAAGAGTTTTTAATTTTACGATTGTCTTCTTCTTCTTATTTTATATCATACTGGACTCCATGGTTATTATCGATGATTTTACCAAGGACAAGGTTGAAGATATCTAATAAAGCTAAATGAGCGAAAAATAAATAAGTAATAAATAGCCTTCAGTGAGTTAGTCTATCCGATTATGACAAATGGCCGGTAGCTAATGATTTCAGTGAAACCGCTGAAAAAGGACAACACAATTGTTAAGATTTTACACAAAGATTAGAATAAAATATATAATACGAGGGGAGTTACAATTTAATATTATTAGCTGTTAAAATTTTGTATAAAACCTTAACAAACGGCGTATGAGCCATAGTTAGTAAAAATGGGATATGAATCGGTTTGGGAATCTGGGGAGGGAGTAAATCATATAAATGTACTTCTAATCTTGGGTCAAGAGAAAAAAAATTGGCGAGTTTGTTATTGTTATTATTTGTTACTTAAGTCTACCGTCGATTGTACAAGACCTGTTTATAATTCCTGGCGGAAATAAGATTACCCTTGAGTCGGGTTGCAGCCGGCACCGAATGCCACGCTGTTGGGCAAGGGCTGGAGAGCGTAATCATTGTGATAGTTGCTGAAGCGATTTGCATATAATGCAAGGGATTTTGCATATTGCATCGCACTGACCTGGCTGGAGGTGCTTCTAACATATCTAGTTATAGTTAACCGACTACAAAATGATGTATGTTTACCAATTTCACCGCCAATCATAAATTTTATAATTGATAAAAAAAGTATATATTTTCGAGGGCTTCTTGTTATTTTGAAATAAAAATAATTGTAAAATATTATATTTCAATATACACAATTCACTTCTAAGGTTTTTTTTGGAGTCATATTCGTAATTTCCTATAAAAATAATATTGGTGATATCATTTTAATATTGTAAATATGTAATATTGTTTTGATTGTTTACTTAATCAACTGATAATTTAATTTTGTATTTCTAATATTGGATTTTTATTACGAGAATGAATTCAAAAGGTAGTTCATAATCTAAATAAAATTTAGATTACGAAGTACCTTATTTTTGGTTTTTGAAGATATATATAAGTCTCTGACACAATTTATCCAATAATAAAAAAAATCTATGCTGGTAGGACTCTGCTGTTAATTTAATATTTTATTACATTTTGTTAATCAATATTGAGCTAGCTCATGAATTATCCTTTTTTTATTGAAAGGAAGCCCGTTTGAACTGATGGTAAGCGACCCCGTCGCCCATAGACACACGCAACATCCGGAGAGTCATGAGTGCGTTGTCAATCTAGGAAATGGGATTGGAGGGGATAGGAGTTGCGAAAAATAAGAAGACATGGCCACCCGGCATCCTCAAAAGTCATTCATACTTTATTTTATGCGGACTTTATAAAAAGCGGTGGAACTTCTCCGAGCGAACGCGGCCGTAGAAGTGCAGCAAAAGCTCGACTTCTTGAGAATCTAATCTATCCTACCGATATTGTTTTGCACAAAACTTACTTAGATTTATAAAAAAGGGGAAAAATTGGAATACTGTAGTTGGGAGCAGTAGCTTTATAGTATATTTATTATCTCAAGTCGCCAGTGGACGTTTGATTCAAAGTGCGTTGCCTCCGGCCAACAATGCACATCCGGCGCATTGTCGGCGCAGATCCGCATCTTCACGCCTCCTGCACATCGCGGGTGGGCACAATGGGCAGTGCGTCCATGACAAACGGGTGGGTGGGACAATGCGTTTCAGCAACAGACGTATAGGTGCGACTTTATTAGCCTATCGCAGTCCATTGCTGGACATAGGAGTGTCCAGTTCTTTCCAGGCATCTTTTTAATATATACGCTGTTTTTTTGCATGTTAGACACTGACTGACTGACTGACACGCAGATTCAAAGCAACTATTCATAGCTCGTACAAATTCTTGCCCCGGGATTGAACCCACGACCTCCCACGCCCGTAGCCAACGTCTCACTTTTTGCGCCAACCGGTCAAAACTATAAAAAGCGTTTCTACACCACGCTTGAGAGCGTTTTACGTTTTCCGAGACGTGATTTTCATTTCAAGAACACGTCTACCCGAATAGTAACGTACGGAAGACGTGTGTGTTAATTGATAAGAATGTGACGGTGGTACACGCGTACATAGTCGTTTATTTACAAATTTGATTCGAACCTACGACCTCAAATTCGTAAAGATACAGCTTTGTGGCCCAGCTTCGTTATTTAAAACGAAGGTTAGGTTCAAATCTGGGAAGGGCTGGAATAATCTCCGTCTAAAAACGGGTAGGATTGCTAGGAGCACACGATTATTTTACGGTCATATATTTTATGTGTAATTAGATTCCTTCTCGGATTTTTTTAAGTATCTTCGGAATTTCTGAATCACACATCGTACATACAGTCATACACAAGAAAGCACTACCTTCATTGCAATAAGGGGAGAGCAGAATTTTGAACTATCTATAGGCTAGACAGATCGTTGGCGTGGCGATAGAGGCCACACTATAAGTTAGTAAAAGCGTAGAAGTGTGTGAATCTATTATATTTACTAATTAATTATTAATAAATAATTTATTATATTATGTTATTCGAATAATAGTAATTTTGAAGTTTCACATCTGCCAGCTGTCACGTGACTTGACCGGCTCAAATGTTTTTTTCTCTTTTTTGCCTTTCTTATCTGTTTCTGTTAGTCAACCAACCTTTAACTTTGAGTTATGTATGAAAGGAATATTTAGATGTTTTTGAAAACAATAAACATACCCATAACCCATGTCAAGATATGATTGAATCAATTCAAAACAAAAATGATGCCAATGACAAGCAAAAAGAAACGTGCCCCTGTTCAAAATATATCTGGAATCGAAGCCGCGACCCCCGTTCCGCTCGCGAGCGAACAATGCGCGCCGCATGTAAATTTTATTACAAGTGGTTCAATGACATCGATAAGGAGAGCATTGCGTCACCGCACTCGGCGACGCGTAATCGGGTAATTTGATAATTTATTACGTGTACGCCCGATAATGCGGATTGTTTTCTTGCGGAATGTTCTAGACTCGCGACGACATGTGTTGACCGCTGGTACGCTTATCTACATATACAATATGTGTGTATGTATGTACGAAACGTGTAAACAGATTTTAATAGGATTTTCTGACAATCTTCAGATCGTCCTAGCGGGTGATCCTGTTAAGTTTGGTAGTGATTAGAGCAATGCTAATTAGCGTAGTAGTCATGGGCGTATCAAGGGTTATTTTCCAGGGTGGGCATTAGACCATCCTGGGGTGGGCATTAGGCCATCCTGGGGTGGGCACGACCTACCAAGCACTACCTATATACGCCCATGGTAGTTGTTTATGGGAAATATGACAACCGAGTATGGATGTACGACATCCGGAGAGTCACGAGTGCGTTTTCAACCTTAGAATTTAAATAAAAACAGGTTAGTTAAGTTAGTTTAATTTGGAGGGAAAGAAGGGAGAAAGACGGAAACCCCAAAATTATGTATATTTTATTTTATGCTAACAATGAAATATAAGCAATCAAGCTGTTATAGTATCGACTGCATCTGCAGGGTTAAGCTGTTTTACACAAGCCAAGTAATTTACGTGATTTTTCGTAATCAACCCCGTCCATGGATTGTTACAACATAAGAAGAGTTAATATGATTATTAAAGTTAATTTTAGCAACAATTAAAAAAAGTCCCATGTATTTTTATGGTTAAAAGTTACCAAGCAAGCAGAGTGCCAATTCATTTGATGTCAGCTGATATCTCCCAAGCACTCCTCCAGCCGTCTTCCTGTCATTTACAACTGAAAGAACAAGTTGATATACTAATCTTGTCGAATTCTGGAGCATCCTACAAATAAATTATTTAGTGTAAATCCAAAATTAAACCTTTTTGAACCTGGAACTAGATAAGTCAGATATTTCTCAGTCAGTCATATTTTTTTGTGTTTGAAAAGTGCACGAAACGCTATAATGATAAAATACTGTTGTGACGCGCATTTGAAACAAAGAAGATTTCCAAATCAAGTTTGTATACATATCGGTTGGCCATATCTCAGCTAATTAGCATAGTGATAAGCTCAGGTTATTTACTCCGCTTTATAACAATGGATTTGTGTTCTGATAAAAATAAAATTTACACACAATCCTCTACATTCACAAGCTACGTAACGACGTCTAAGAAAACGTTCCTAGTACATCCTCGTTCCGCTTAATTACTGTTCTCTAAAGAAAAAAATTAACTTCACAAGTTCCATATTCAAAATCCATGACTAATGTCTCGTAAAGAAATCGTATAATTAGCCTTCGCTTTGTACAAAGTTTACTGGTGTGACCGTAATTGTGTTACAGCGAAGTATTAAGGTCCCCTTGAAATTAAAAGTACAAGTTGCAGCGGAGTAATAATAATAAATCCGATGTAATCCCAACTCGGAATCTGAATGTGTACTGCTGAATCAGTGCGCGACGTTGCCGCACTTACGGGGCGATGCGACGTTGCCGCTCGGACGGATACGGTGGCGCCACGTTGCCGCTTCGTGCGCCTCGGGCGGGCGCCACGCGGCGTTGCCGCACCGCGCCGTCTAAACCGTAAAATACCATTCATTCAATTAGCGCGCGGCGTGAAGTTTTTTTTTAATGAATTTGGCGGGAGTTTCGCCTCGCTCTGAGATTTGGCATTATCTGTTCTTAATGCTAGGTTCATTTTTGTTATTGATTCCCGGATTGATCGGGAATGTTGTTGCTAGCTTTTTTTTGTAGGAAAAAGGGTTCATATGAGGTGGATTGATGTTCATTCCCGTTCTTACTACCGTACTTCCCACCTAGCCGTGGCTGACCACGGCTAGGTGGGTTAGGATTGAGTTACTAAATAACATGTCTCAGCAGTTATCTACCTTTTTTTTTTATAAAACTTATTTGCGGTTTTTTAACTGACTTCAAAAATGGAGGAAGGTTCTCAATTCGAATGTCTCCTCCATTTGTTTTCCGATTTTAAAAATTCTTCAAGTGCCAGGTTCATTTTTATTATTGATTCGAAATGTTGTTTCTGGCATTCCAGGAGTCTTTTTCTAGAAAGGGTTCACATGATGTTGGTTGCCGTGATGCTCATTCCCGTTCTTACTTAGTCACAGCTTAGATATTTCGTTACTAAATGAAATCTTTTTGATTTATAAAAGTTATTGAGGTTTTTATCGAGTTTTAATTGTGTTCCTGACGTTTAGAATACTGCAGCTAGGGTTGCCAATTTTTTGTACGAGAAATAAAGTATACTACTGTAGGAAATCTAAAATGAACATTATTAAAGAAAAGCAGACACTATTTGACTCTTTTGACCTTTATAAACAATTTTTTTGAACTTAAAAATTATATAATATCATTTTTAAAATATCCATAAGCCTCTCCATAATTTAAATAGTATGAAGTAGTTAGTATCTAATAGTAGTAAAAACAATATTTTGTATACTTTTTTTATGAAACAAAAAAAGCATATAACTGTTATTAACAGTATGGTTGGCAACTAAGTGCGGCGTTCACAGTCGTTTTAAAGTCCAAGCTGATCGAGTATTTTTCAGTTTTTCAAAACGTCTCGAGAAATGAATTAAAAAATATCTTATAGCGTAAATACGTTTTTATCACTGTTCAGCTGTTTTGATGTTAATGTAGAATTAGTTGCACGCAAAGAGATATCACATTTCGTTATAAACAACGAGAGAGCTAAATGGCTTTTGATGAGTTTTTAATACGTCCACCGAAACAAGTGGGACTCGTATTAGGAGGTCGTATTTCCTTAATGTTCCGGAGTTCCACGAAACATATAATTTAACGGTTTAATGGTTTCTCGCAGGAGATATAGACCTCTGTGGGATCTGTGCTGATGTTTGTCTGTGTTTAGGGTAAAATACGTCCTGAATTTTCATGTAACAATATATATAAACGGATTATGATGATTTTTTCTCATCCGTAACCGTCAAATGTGAGGCGGTGAGATTTATGTAATTGAATATATATAATTTAAACCATCTTAGACTTGGTAATTTAAAATATTTCTACTGTCTTTAATACATAAGACTAATAAGTGTTTTTTAAGTACAAAAAAAATATTACATAGGGTAGATAATGAGAAACGTATTTGTGATTGAGCATAACATCCTTTCACAGCTTTTGCTGCACTTTTAAGGCCACGCTCGTCCGGGGAAGTACCACCGCCCTTTGTAAAGTCGGCATAAAATAAGGTATGCATGACTTTTGGGGATGCCGGATGGCCATGTCTACCCTTTTCTTTTCCCACTCCTATCCTCCTGAATTTTGACATGGAATGTGGTCACCAAAAATTATTTAAAACTGTTCGAAGGAAAATGGGAAACACTCCATACAAAAAATTCCGAATAACGTGATAAAATTAAAAATACCCACGAAATTCTTTACACATTTCACGAACGTGTACTTTACTCCAAAAAAAATACGAATGTCTCTCGAATGCAGCTCTTCATAAGCAGAAACAAACGACTTTCGAAAGTGACTTGCAAACGAGTTCCATGAGTACGGGCCGCATATGCCCGAGGATTTTTCGACGAACAATGAGCGACATGCAAAGAGGTCGAGATATTCGTTTCCGCCAAACTGATATGTAGCTAACTCCGTCCATAACCTGTAATTGGAACCGGTTTGGTCAATGTGGACTTACGGAGCGGGAGGGCATGCGATATCGAAGCAGGTGTGCCGCCGGGGCCCGTACCTCAATGGAAATTCCGTTTCGGACTTAATGCACTGCGTGTGACTTACTTCTGTCCACTTTTACGTCAAAATCGCTTTGCGTGTTTGTTTTAACGTTCCATATTCAAAATATATTAAGCTTTGACTGACAGCTTTATAGACAGCAAACGGTTTTTTGCTCTTCAGTATCGCTTAACACGTCGTTTTGGAGACACTTATATATGCAGTTTATTTTGTCAAGTTTAGTTTTACAATATTGTTTCTGAGACTTACGCGAATATTAGACATATTTAAATTAAACAACTTTACGGATTTCATGGCGATTTATTTTTAAATTTTATCACCTGACGTTTCGATCCCATTACAGTGTTCATGGTCACGGGTAGGACTGAGATGTTTGATGACCTGGTGTCACTTGTTAATCATGCATACATACCGTCAGCTTGAATATCAGTCATCGAAAATTCAAAAATAAACCGCGATAAAATCCGTAAAGTTGTTTATTTTAAAGTTTATTTTCACAGAAAATTATAAAAACGTACTTCAAACGCCTTAAAAGTGTACTTTCGAAACATATCTTCTTCGTTATTTTGATTTTAAAAGAAAACTACTAATCCGATTTTAAATATGTTGTAAGACTATGGAAGATCTGTATCAGATAAAAAAATATTTTTTAAAATCAGCTCATAAGCTGCGGAGATATTTGGGAACATTACCAATTTTTTTATTTTTATTTAAAAAAAAGAGACTAATGAAGCGATTTCTTTGAAAATATAATTCTTATAGCATAATCCAAATTGGAATAATTGAGAAAATCTTTTGTTAAATAATGTTATTAAATATCAATCTGAGTAACAACAGTACAATCCATACCTTGTACAAAGTCTAGATGCTGCGTATTTCGCTGGTTGGAATATATTAGGAAAAGAAACGATTCCTTAAAACTCTTATTAAAACTGATATGCTTGTGTTGCTGCTAAAATAAGCTTTCTACGTCCCAATTATCTCCCTGTTAACATTCTTGCCAAGATTTTGAATGCGATAGTGAGCTTGTGTGTCCGTTTATTTGTCACGCTTACCTTTGTTAGAGAATCAACTGACAATCGTAAAACATTTACACTCCGTAAGTGATAAAAGCTAAGCTGTCTATAGCTTAACATTTGGAAAATAAGTGATGTTTGTCAAAGGTTAAAAGTATCTTGTTGTCAGAGTTCCAGCATCACGACTGAGCTATTAGAAAAGGAATCACAGAAAGGAGGAGGGGATCGAGAAGAAAATTATTCCAAAAAAAAATTGTGTATGTCTACATGAACGTTTTTTTTTATGAAAAGGAAGACAAACGAGCAGACGGTTCACCTGATGGTAAGTGATCCCGTCGCCCATGGACATGCGCAACATCCGGAGAGTTGCGAGTGCGTTGTCAACCTGGGAATTTAGATACAATTGGTTTATTGGATAGGATGGGTCGGGATTAAGGATTTGGAGAGGATAGGAGTGGGAAAAGAATAGGATAGACATGGCCATCCGGCATTCCCAAAAGTCATGCATACTTTATTTTATACCGACATTACAAAGGGCGGTGGTACTTCCCCGGACGAGCGTGACCGTAAAAGTGCAGCAAAAGCTGTGAAAGGATGTTATGCT
>JAOCPS010000014.1:2107642-2128229 GCA_025505425.1 Graphium colonna
CGAGGTTTAGGCCAGGCGCAGTAGGCGTCGGCCACCTCAAGTCCGTCGGATCTGCAGAGGCCCCTCTGGCCAGCAGTCATGATGCCCGCGACAAAAAAAAAACAAAAAAAACGGAGAGTCAAGGTATGGTACGCGGTACGATTAAGTTTGTACGTCGCTGCTATCAACTAGACCGTCAACAGTTCGCTTGAACGCAATGGTCATTGGACGGCTGTAAATAATACAATCAGGGACTTCCCCGTGCGTTATTCGACAGGTACCCTAATTGGCTCGGCGCAAAGTTCACACGTGTATAACGCGTAAATAATGTGAACATTATAATGCAAAGTACTGTCATATACAAACGCGTTTTAAAATGCAAAATACCGCTTCAAGTTACACCTGTTTATGTTTTCAGGTTAATATTATGAATGTCAAAGTAAAGTGTCCGTCTTTTACGTTTTCACTCATAAAACACTGAACCAATGTCAATATATTTTGGATTACATCTGTACATGATTGGATCGCAAAAATTCTTTTGCATACAATTTTTTTTTGCTTTGAATTTAAGAAAAGAAAGTAAATATATCAATGTATTAAAACAACGTTCTTATGTGTTATTGGTATAAATAGGAAATGTTATTTAAATTTCAAAAATAAAAAATAAAAAAATATTTAATGCTACATACGAACAATGCGACTATTTCAAAATAAGTATGACCAGTTTAAAAAAATACAGGTGTTTCTTTTCCCGTGAAAAACATCAAAAATAACTACATGTCAATATAATTAAGTGCTTATTACGCTATTAATTCATCGATAAATTTTGAAAATTAGGCAGATCTTAATTTTGCTGAAGTATGGACGTTTTTTTTATTGTCTGTTATCTGTCAACATACCAACAATTTAGCTCGGACAATGATAATTCAAGGATGGTGGATCTCAAGGATGATAGCCAAAAGTTTTAAATTTTTTTAAAGCTTGATTATAAAATAAGGAGTTGTGAAATATAGTCTAAATATATTGAAAATATGGCATACTTTATCAGGGTTTGGTGGTTACCTCACTGACCATATCCAGTAATATTTTAAACCTGTGCCTTATACGAGGGTCAAACTGAATGTCCTTAGAAAATCAAAAATTGATTAAATTAGCACGTTTTTACCTTTATTTTATCTTTTTAAAATAGTGTCCATTCACGTCACTACGTCGCTGCATCCGATAGAACCACCGAGAAAATCATTTTGCCCACTCGTCCTTATGGATCTCTTCGACGGCCATCTGAAACGTAGCCACAGCTTCCTCGGCGTCCATAAAACGTTTTCCTTGAAGTTTCTCTTTTATTTTTCGGTATAAAAAAAATCGCAAGGTGCGAGGTCGGGGCTATAAGGCGGATGACCCAGTCGCAGTCGCCAAATAATCGATAGTTTGCCTGGCGGTGTGTGAAGCATTGTCGTGGTGAAGGAGGATCCTACTGCGAGGTCCTTTTCTCACGCACTTTTTCCAAAACACGTGGCAAACAATTATTACTATACCAGTCCGCAGTAACTGTTTTTTGATCCTCTAAAACAATTGTCGCGTAATGACCTGTCCTTCCAAAGAGCGAGGCCACCATCTTTTTTCCCCACGCTTCGACCTCTCTTCACTTTAGTTGCCAACTCCTCGGAAGGAAACACCCACTGAGCCGACTGTCTTTCAGTTTCTGGATCATAACAGTAAAACCAGCTTTCGTCTCCCGTTACTATGTCAAATACAGAATTTGAGTCACCTGCGTTAAATCTTTCATGCAATTAACGGCACCAATCAACACGACGGGGTTTTTGAGCCTCGGTCAAATTATGAGCTATCCACCGGGCACAAAGCTTCCTGACTGCCAAATGTTCATGGAGTATTTTGTGCACTTGACTCATATAAATCCCTAAGCTTGCCCGGATCTGCTGATAGGTCACTATTTTGTCAGTCTCTATCATACGCCGCACAACACTGATGTTATCTTCAATCGTCGCCGTACAAGGCCGTCCCTCACGCACATTATCGGTGATATTAGTGCGACCACGTTTAAAGTCATTAAACCAGTGGTAAACAGTGGCACGAGACGGGGCTTCATCGGGAAAGGCCAATCGTAGTCATGATAGACTAACTTTCTTGTTGACATAGATGACATCGAAAGTCATAAAAAAATCATCGCACGAAAATTTTCTTATGTCAAGTTCATGATAACGTTACACAGACTATTTTCAATTTGCCGCCAAAACGTAAAACAAATGACAAACGAATAAATTATATACTCAGTTTTATTCATAAAGAGTTCCATTTTCAAAATTTTAACAATTGTTTTTTATTATATTGCTTACAAGTAGCCAGTTCTAAAAATTTCCAGAGTAGCCCTCGTACCAGGGAAGAAATCTAACTATGTACGTACAAGAAATACTAATTCTGATCTAATCATAGATATTCTTTACGAATAAATAAATCTTATTGTTTGTTCATGTAGGTATAGATAAATTTCGCAGGTCAATGTACTGAAAATATTCTGGATTACACATAGGTCACAATACATACTACAAAGCACATGTGATTGTAATCAAGTCCAGGATCAACTGACCTTGCGTTACACCCAAGTCGTTACCATCACCAAGCTGGACCGCTGTTTTTTGGCCGATGGAAAAGTAATGAAGTGTGTACTGACCTCGAACTGAGCGCTGAAGGTCTTGAAGACGCCCTCCCAGAGGCTGCCTGACTGCGTGAGCACCTGGACGATGTCGCCGACGTGGGACGTCGCCGCGTGCATGAAGTGCGCGTTGTTGTAGACACCGTCGGCGACCACTCGGCCGCGGGGCGACCTGTGGCAACACACGTGCTTAGTGGCGGCAGTGGACTGACACCAGGTCGATGCAACCCGCTGCTCGGCTCACAAGGGCACTCGCATGGCAATCTACTACTACATCTTACGCGGCCAGGTCACGTGGTCGTTGAGTGCGCGCCAGCAGACCCGGAACTGTCGTACAACGGAGTCTTAACACTACTAGGGGTTCCTATCATATATTGTAACATATTGGACACAGGTTGAAAGATGAGAATTGAACCGCATACTCAGTGTACCTCGCGATCAAGCCACAAGCGCAAAGAGCGCGCTAAACTCGCGCAAGTAGACACTAAAGAAACCAGAGAAGCGACCGAAAGACGGCCCGATGCAAGCGGGCGCATCATATCTAAGCAATGCAATAATTCTTTGATAAAGAAACGACTGACAACGACAGTAGTGGCGTGACGGCGGACGAACACAAACTGCCTACGGTCGCGGCGCACCGCGCTCATTTATCACAGCGACATCTATCGGAAATTGATTTACGACGGGCACATCACTACGGTGGCCGACAACTAGACACACCCTTCTTGAAATTGATTTAGGGCCCGTGAAATACGATTGGTGTTGGTTTTGAACTAAACATATCGGAGAAACGAGGCGGTCGCATTAATAAATCTGAAAAACCGGAAACTAAGATTGTTCATGTGAAAGCGTAGTATATTATCATTCGTGTACAGGCTTTTGTTGTCATATTAAAGAGATGTACAGGCAGTGTTCGTCGTAATCGATATACAGAACAGCTAGTGATATGATTACTGTAAACTGTATCTTGTGCGGAACATCGTGAATGGCCAAATTTAAGTGTAAAAATGCATTATATATATTCGTAAAATGATCAACACTTCTTTTATTTTCGAACGTATGCTGAAAAACTTATTACATAGGCAAAAAATTATATATAGAAATTCCAAATCTGGCAATGTTCCAAACAACTATTAGAGTAATGGGATTCCATACTATCTGTACCATATTGCGCCTATTAAAAACTATTCTATTATTTTGTAAGACAAATAATGTACCAACATTTCCTACAATATATATATACCTCATGCAAGTTTAAAAATAATAGAGTAAGTTCCGTAGAGGTCCCTTGAATATATTTACATACCCTAACATATGATTGTTTTTATGTATATATACCTAATATATGTGCATATTTATATTTTATACTTCATTATATGTAAATATGTATTTCTTATGTTTTTTATGTAAATATAGTTTTAATTAAAAAAATGCTTTGTGTATTAAGTCGCCTTTACAAAATGTATCTAAATGTGTAAGTTAAATGAATTATCCATGTAAAAAAAATTATAAATAAAAAATAAAATTAAAAAGATAAACAGTTGTAGAAACCATTGCAGTATTATATTAATAAACTTTGACCGTCTATGACATATATCGCTTGCAACTTTCATAAATTAGAAAGTCGAGAATACAAGACAAATTTACCAGTGATGTAGCAAAAAAAAGTATCATACAACTACTGCCAAACTCATAAGCTATGACAATTTGTACTGTACATTATTTTTTCACACAAAAACATTTATTTTTACAGATAATAACCAAAACCGACTTCAAGAGCCTTAAAAGTGTATTTTCAAAACATATCTTCTCTGTTATTTTGATAAAAAAAAAAAACAACTAATCCCATTTTTACAAAATTTTATAGGTTAATGTTATATATTTCTGGGACTATTGTGAAAGTTATACCCTATCAGATATAAAAATATTTTTTCAAATTAGTTCATAATTTGTGGAGATATGTGCAAACACTCCTAAATTTTGTTATTTTTCGTTTAAACAAAACAAACAAATGAACAGTTTTTTTTGAAAATTTTATGGGACTATCTACAAAGAATGCTGTATCATATAAAAAAAGAATTTTTGAAATTGGCTTATAAATGACGTAGATACGCGCAAAAATACATAAATCCAATTTTGTTATTTTAAATTTAAAAAAAAAACAGATATGCATGAACATACATAAAAAAGAAAGAAAAACATTGAAACATATAAATTCTTCTGTATGTGCATGTTTTTAAATATTATTTATGTTCAGGTAGGGCCCGGGAAGGTTTAGTTTTAAAGGAGTTTTGGGAATTTTTTATGCTTTGGATTTTAACAGATATTTATTTTATTTATTTATTTTTATTGATTACTTTATTGTAAAAACCTTCAAATTAAGGGTTACAAAAGGTGGACTTAATTCCTTATGGCATTCTCTACCAGTCTACCTGGGGTGTGGCAGGGGATTGATTATGGATTAAGACAATGCTGTTTTGTTTGTTCAATTGAAACATTGTCAGACAGATCTGTTAGTAACAGTATAATTAACACAACTATCATATTAGAGTAAGCACAAACAACCCTGGGACAATCAACTTGAGCAGGCAAAGCCACAGAGCTATAACAGTATTAGATACCATTTAATATTAATAAAGAGTAAAACATAATCTTGATCTATCTTACCAGCTTATACTAAAAACAAAAGAGTTTTAACCAAGCTTATTTTATGCCATTTTTATAAACAATTTGATTAATATAACATCCTTAATAGCCATTTAAAACTCACTGTGGGGCATAGGCTTCTAGTTTCTTTTGCCATCTTATTCAATCTGGGCCAGATGATGCCCATGGTCTTCCGGATATCATTAACCTACCATGCAGGTGGACAGCCCTACTTTCTGGTATCCCAGCACCTTAGTCCAACTACTGTCTTGCCTAGTGTCCTATCTCCATTTGAGCCCCAATAAATGTTTGTTTACATCCTGGACTTTAGTCCACTTACGAATTTTAGTGTTGGGGACTAGATCTGATAGCATCATGCCAAACACGCTCCATATCACTCTATGCAGCACTGTCATTATGGAAAATCTCCTCATGATGTGGCAGCACCATATATTTTAACAAGACACATGGGTCAAAAAGACAGTTTTACGATTTTGTGGTGTGTACTAGCATATGGTAGGTGTATACTGCATGGATAGTTCTGGTTATAAAATTATATTAGAATGTGAAAAAAGAATAAAAAAGCTCAATGGTACAAGTACCCAAATTATAGTTTAACCCCATAATATTCTATTATGAGACTATATTATTATGTTACAGAAAAACTTTCATGCTGCATATGTGCATTTTATCATGAACAAGTTAAGATAAGGATTGCGACATTGTAACTACTGACAGTAACTAAATATTTGTATAGTTATGGTATTAGATAAGAGACATAAACCTTCAATTTTTATGTTTTAAAGAGTGGGATATTCCATCATAGCTTTTTTAAAATCAGTCTACTATTTTCTTTCAAATATCAGTAACTTGAATGGATACAATAAAATTTAAAATAACTTTAAAAATATTTAAGACAAATTAATATAAGCCTTTCTAAATCAAATTAAGTCAACAAATTGTTAGAATATGGAGAGCACAGATTTTCATATGAAAAGTAAAATATTAAGGCAAGCAAGGCAAATTTAAAAAAAAATTGTCATAAAAAATTATAACTCCCTCATTCCCATTTTTCAACATATTGAGACAAATAGCATTTATAGTTATTTATAACACATTAGCAATCATTACAAGGGAAATAGTGCAAATTGAATTCATGACATAAAATGAAATGATGACATCCATTAAAATACAATTGCACCATGAGTTATTTCACAATAAATTATTATGCAATAAAATACTTTTTTTAGTAAGAATTATAAATTTATTTTAAAGGAAATATAGTGTTTTAAATTATATAGGCACTGAAACATCCTGTTTAAAAAATAAAACATATTCTAATAATACAAGACAGACTTAATAATTTTGTTTCATAAGATGACCCATGGTTGTATGGCATAAATATACCAAGTTGCATTGAGTTCCCAACATTTTTTTTTGGAGACAAATTATAATGTAAATTTATACAGAAACTTGTTTCATAAAGAAAACACAGGTTCCAGAGGTATTTGACAAAAACGAAAAATCTTTTCCTCAAAAACAGTTATATTTATATTAAGTGCAATACTGTTGCAGTGATGGTGAAATTTATAGTATTTCGTGCATATCATCTTGTTTTGAGTGTTTTAAAAAGAGGCATCAAAATGTGTAAATTTAGTTATAATTTTGTTACATTTGTGGCCAGATAAGAAATAAGTAATATTGTGTTTACCTCACACACGCAATTTGACATATGAAGACTGCATATCAACATTATTTTGACATGAAAATAGGAAATAGAAATAAGCCATGGGCTCCACACATATGTTAAAATCCATGTTCATTTATATTACGAGCTGAAAAACAAAACACAGTTCATAGTTTTTTATGACTTTGATTTGGCGGGAACCACATACCCAATAATTATTTTTGCTTGACTCTGTCTATAAAAGCAGGATTGTCAATGAAAAAAATAAAATGTCTTAAATATCCGAACCTTTCATCAGCTACACAACCTATCCCACATTCAGACATTTTACCAGTTCCTACAATACCCCAGACTTATGAGTTGGAAGCAGAAAATGAACACAGTGTAAAAGGAGAACTAAATGATCTTATGAACCTAATTTCAAAGAAGATGATCAACTGCATGAATTGAGCCAATCAGAGTTGAGTGATCTCATTAGAGATTTTGATTTGTCACAGGAGAACGGAGAATTTCTAGGATCAAGGTTATGGAACCGGAATCTCCTGCAGAATGATGTCATGGTCAATAAGTACACACAATGTCATATGGATATGATTCTCATTTTTGAATAGAAAAATAACCTTATTTTTTGTTGTAATATTAATGCATTGATGACAAGTTTCAATATGGAGCATGATCCAACTGAATGGAAACTTTTCATAGACTCCTCCAAGCTTAGTTTAAAAGTGGTGCTGTTTCATAATGCCAACCATCTACCTTTCATTCCTATTGGCCATGCAATTCACATGAAGGAGACTTATGCAAACATGGCAGACTTCCTAGATTCAATCAACTACCTGGAATATAAGTGGAAAATCTGCAGTGATTTAAAGGTGATTTCTATTTTCTTAGCGATGCAATTAGGGTATACGAAATACTGTTGCTTTTTATGTATGTGGGACAGTAGTATAGAAAATCACATTATATTCAAGCAGATTGACCTGCAAGAAATCTTATACTAGTGAGAAAAACATAATTGAGATTTGCAGAGTCACTTGTAGATCCAAAGAATGCTCTTCTTCCGCCTTTACGTATGAAGGCCAGGCTTTTAACTACTTAAGAGACAAATTTCCTAAATTAAGTGATGCCAAGGTCAAGGTAGGCATCTTTGTTGGACCACAAATACATCAACTTGTAAAGGACATTGCATTCAATTTAGTTTTGGAAGGGAAAGATAAGGAAGCTTGGGAAGCCTCAAGGGAGTTATACATGGACTTTTAAGGAACAAGAGATGATCCATCCATCCATCCATTCAGCCAAAAGACGTCCACTGCAGGACATAGGCCTCCCCCAAGGATCTCCACGACAACTGGTCCTGCGCCACCCGCATCCAGCGGAAGATGATAACTACTTTCAATTGGTTAACTTCTACAAAAATACCACAAACTAAGGCAGCAATATGTCTCTACAAAATACTACAAACTTAGGCATCAATATGACTCTAAAAAATACCTCAAACTTAGGTAGCCATATGCCTCTAGAAATCCATTTTCTCTTGATTTTTTTCCTACCTAATTGCAGAGATGTCAGTGATGCTCATAGAAAACAGTTCTATCAAGATATTTCTGTGATGGAATGAAGATATTAGGGCTCCTGGAATGAAGCAAAACTTGCAGATTACTGCTAGTTTAAATGTAGAGATGTTCCAGTAGTCACAAAAGGAAAGATCGAAGACTGCAATCAAAACATCACAATCAGTTGATTCTTTATAGATCTAAACACCTGGCATGTGTTTTTTGAAGAATTTTGAATTGAAATATCATTATTGATAGTGCAATCACACTTTAAATGATAATGCAATCAAAATTTAAATTTTAGCACATGTAATTAATATTTACCGATTTCTTAGAAACTATGGTTTTCATCATTTACATATCAAAAAATATAGAGCTAATTAATTTTTTTTTCTCATTTTCGTTTTGCTTAACCCAAGATGATTTGTAATTGACTCATCAAGCAAAGGAGACATTTACTTTTTTTTTGTTGCGCAGTGCTATTAGATTCATGAAACAAAATTTTTATAAAGGGCAGTTTAATAAAAAAACATTCTGCAACTTTCCTTCTAAGGTGATTGATGTTGGTTTTATAGTATTCCCTGATAATAATTCTTGTATAAATTATAATGGAAGTCGATTGTGTCATCCTTTTATTATTACTGCTGTTAATTTTATCTTGAAATATTTGGAAAAGAAACTTATATAGAAAAACTGTTTTGCAATTACCCAAAATGAGGCAAAAATTATATGTTGATATTAATTAATGTATGGCTTGCATTGTGTCAATAATTAAATGTTAGTATTGAAATAAATAATTCAATTGAAAAATAAAATGTAATACTGAATATTGTAATAACAGTTTCATTATTTTACAACTTTAAACTTCAATTTAAGTGTCAAATTAAAATATTAGATACATTTTATGTCAATTCAGATGAATACTTCAGATGAACTAGCTTGCGCTATAGCAATGCAACAATTATATTAAAATAAGGGCAACATACTATTAAAATTGAAAAATACTGAGAGGTCTTTGGAGATTTGCCAAAAGTTCACTAACTACACTAATATAAGTAGGTACAAGCAAAGCAAAAGCATATGCTGGAAAATGCACAAGTGGAAATTAGATGTTCAATTCCCAAAGGCTCTAAGTGAATTAATTACCAGTATTGATTTGTTTACGGAAGAAATAAAATGCAGTGCGAAAACGAATCCGAACGCGGCTAGGTACACGAGCGCTAGGGATCAGCTGATCGCAAGTAGCTATTCTAATCGTGGTGAGTACGCAGCATAAGTAGGGCAAACATCTAAAGGCGACCGCGCTCGTAACTCTCGCACCGCATAGGCGGCGTGTCCCGCGTTATACACTTCGTGTAATCCAAAGTTTTGTTTACACACTTTATTTTATCCCACGCGCACGACACTAAGAAAACCTGTCAAGTTGACAACAGGAACGACGAATTTTCGCAAAGCGATCGACGTCTTGTTCGAATAACAAAGACATGTCATACGAATACTGAAAGTTGGTGTACTTATACAGGCCTTACCTCGGCGGCCCTTGTCGATTTTTTCGTTTGTTATTCATATCGCCGTCGCCTGACTGCCCTGGTGGGTAGGCACCTTCTCGTCTGCGCGTGGGGACCGGAATTTTGGCTAATTATCACTTCTTTCTTTTACAACACAGTCCTTTCAACTTTCGCGGATGCACAAAACTGCAGTTGAAATTAAGAGTTAACACTCGAAAAGCGACAACAGAGCTGCATCTAATTCACTGAAGTTGTTTGACATTTGCTAACAAATATAAACTAAAATATATTTGAGTACAAAATCGCAGTTCGATTTATTCTCGGGCACTAGTCCCAAAAAATAAACGGGTTGGCAGATTTCTCGTGCCTGCAATCAGAGCAGGAATACAACATGGCGCTGTGACGTATTCATCAAAAGAATTGCAAAAATTATAAATCTTTGACAACAACTTTAAGAGCACATGTAACGAATTATAAAATGAATAATTATAATTTTAAGTCACTTTAACAATTATTGTTTCTCCACAATTAATGCCAATCTCTTAAAAGGTTGGTGTTTGATCGACTTCCACTTGCGAACTTTCAATATGGCGGAAAAGGTACTTGACTTATTATATTGCCATCTTAAAATGAAATATTTTTTATTCCATGATATTTATTACTAAAATTATTTATCAGAATACATATGTAACTGTTTTCTTAATATAAAATTAACATTTTTTAATATAAATGAAATAAGTTACAATTACGAAAATATGCAACAACTTTTCCGATATATATTTTTGAATAATTTATCCCGTCAAGTTATGTTATAACATATCAGAAATTTATATCAAAATTATATGAAAATTATTATACAATAATAATACAAATATACTATCATTGACTAAATACTGTAATAAAATAAGAACGAACATATTTTAAACAATCTGTGCAAATGGCTTATCTTCTGTGATCCTACGGAAGCCTATATCGCGCGCGCGCGAATTTCGTATATCGATAAGACCTGACAAAACGTAAGTAAAATATCGATCGTGGCGGTGGTCGTGGTGAAATTTGTAGGTCACTGTAGAAATGAGCCTAAAGAACTCGGTGAAAATGACTCAGCGAGAGAAGTTCGAGTTAATTAACTCGGAAGTGCGTTCATTTTACGAATACTGTAAAGAAGCGGGAATGACCGATGAAGAAATGGATATTATATGTCGTCCATTAACAGCAGCGGTGCGGAATGCATCCATTAAGAGGTGGACCCGTGTATTTCTGTTTCTTGTGATGGTGTTAGCCATCGGATATACAGTGAGCCAGACGGAAACTTTTCAGTGGCACGCAGCGGCGGTCGCTCGTATGACATTAATAAGGTTGTTGCCAATTTGGGACTGGACCCCACTTTATTATAACAAATGCCTGATTGAGAGATCGCAACCTCATAATTTGGACAATGATTTCGTCTCCCCAACGGATTGCATATCGTGTGAATCAATAAGTAAGTTTAAATTAATCATAAAAATGAAGCTTTTGAAGCAGCGAAAGAGTGAATTAATTTTTTAAGAAGTTTTTTTAAATTATATTCAGGTTAGTATTAGATCGATGCTCCCATATTAAGTAAATGATGGTTCGTCCACAGATGATAAACAAACTAGCTCTCATTAGTGCACAGATCAACTCCAAGCCGACGTATATGCACTAATGATAGCTTATTCAATGGAGATTTAAAATGTTCCATGCTTCATGGCCTATTCATTTAGTCAGTTCATTAAGCTGATTAAAATTTAAAGGACAGATTTGTAATGAGCTCAAGAGAAAGTATACAAACAGTTGTCTTTGTTAGTCACCGGTTGGATAATTGCTGATGTCTTGACTTAGACATAGTCATGGGTTCGATCCCACCTGGAAAATATGTTTGTTTTGTATCGGAATGTTAAACTGTTCGAAAAACTGTTGAACGGCCTCGTAATAGAAGATATAAATCAAACAATAGGGCTGCGTTTTAAAAGAAGGTAATAAATAAAAGTTATAAGTTATTATATATTTTGCATTACAGAAAAGATCGCGCGCATATCGGACTCCAACTACAATGAAGTCTTCAACCATCATTTGTTGCGCGGGGCACCAGTCATCGTGACGGATGCGTCTCAGGATTGGTCGATAGCTCGTTCCGAGCTCAATTTGACCAGTTTCATTGGTGACGACGATCGCCTTCGCGACTCCGTGCCCTGTAGAATTCTCACCAATATTAGATTAGGCCGACAGCCTATGGACCTAGAGGAGATAGTCTCCCGTATAACCAACACCAACATACCGAGCTGGTTTGTCCACTTCCAGAACTGTGATATACGAGCCGTCAAATCTTTCCGGCTACTGGCGCCCCGACCGTACTTCCTGTCTCCTCACATTCCACCTTCACATTTCAACTGGCTTTTACTATCCAAAAACTACGATACGCATAGGTATAAAATCCTTGAGTTGGACGTAGGCTTGATTGTAATGGCACAATTAAATGGTAGGAATCTTATACGGTTAAAACCAAGAGCACCTTGCGAAGAGATCTGCTATACTTTGAGCATTGAACTAGTTGAGGGTGAAACTCTGGTTTTAGCCAACTCACTATGGGAGTTTGAATATCTGCCTGGCCAAGGTGAAAATGTGGCAATCATTACTGAGACCGACTGGTTAGAATCATAATGCTGGATTAATTGATCATACATAAAGGCCCTTAAATACGAGAATTGTTTTTTTCTTGTTTTCAATAAAAACAGAAAATATTAAGAGTTTCCTAACAATCGTTATAATTTTTAATGATTTTTTTATTTATGCTGTTTACAATACGCGATTAAGCGGATTAAAGTTAGTACCTTATATTTTAACGCGTTTAATTACAAACAACCAATGTGTTACGCAGATTATTTAAAGATGGTAAATGAAAAAACCTAAGTAGTTTTAAGTTATTGTTTAAATATATGAGGTCTTAATATATTATTCACACAGATTTAAAAGATATATGAAATCTTTAATATAAAGAGATAGCTTCATAAGATACTATAGAAAATTATAAAGCTTCCTCAGTCACCGGCTGGCATCGAGAAATTTTACTAAACTACAATAAAAGAAACAATGGGATTGATATTAATATTGTATTAGTATATTAGGAAATTATGTCTATTTATCGCAATGCTTGCATTTTCGTTCTTATTTGATAAAGCAGAGTAAAGTTCGATCAACTTATAGTATTATAAAACAAAGGTACCATTTACAACTGGCGGAAGAAGAAAAACGTTATTATAATGATATGTTATTTTCAGAAGCTGGTATTTTATAAATGACCTATGTTGAGCAAACAGTTTCAGATTTCATTATTTTATATCAGTATCCAACATTAATTATTTAAAAAAAATTATCGCTACTTGACATCTGTCAAAAGTCACCAAACCCCGCCAAATCCAGTTTTACTTCACCGTCAGGTGTGATTATTATTACTAAAAATTGACTCGTGCAATCATCGGACTCAATTCCAGACTGAGCTTTGTAACATTTTTGTCTACAATGCTACCGTGGTAAGCGGACATTTGCTACCTTTCATTGATCGTTAATAGTGTAGATTTCACTTTGTAATATCGTGCACTGTGATTTTGTGTAATAAAGCAGGTCCTGCCACATTTCTTCGTTGTCTTAGAAGCGGAGATGTTCGAAATATGACGTGGACGTAGTACAATTCCATTACTATTATTTGTTAAGATAAGAAAAATTGAACATATCTATCATTGTGTAAATTCACTAAGTTTCATATCTGTTACTTATAATGTGAGAAATATAACACTCTTGTTATGGTAATTTATAGAAATTAGGCAGACACTTCTAAAATTACTTTCGTTAACTTGCTATGTTTCATTGTTTAAAGCAAAAATTATAATGCTGTCATATTTATAGAAGTATTTACAATTTGTGTTTAATTTGCTCAAGTTTTGTAATGAAGTATTACTTATTTGCTATTGAAGAATTTATATTAAGATTATTTTAACTATTTTCACTTGATTTTTCTTACAATCTCAAATTAACATGACAATGTGTTTATCAACCATGCTTCCCCACTTTTAAGACATGCATTATGGCCACATACTTCTTTGCTTAGAATTTAAGGATTTTAAATGAATTTTGATTGTGACAAAATACCTCAGTATTACATATTAATATATTGTAATGTGCAGTATTGAAGTCTTTTATTTCCTTACTATTTTTCCAAAAAACAATTAAGTATATATGTTCTGCACCTGCCTCCATTCAGGCAGGTTTTGTTTAAAAATTCTGTTCCTGAAGTAGCAAAAGCAGGAAACAGTATATTCAAATCAAAATTATCCCAACTTCAACATGTCATACACTAGATGTTTATCTTGTCATTCCACTAAACAACAAACCTTAGTAGATGGCAATTTTGTTGTATATGAGACAGAGTTATTGTATAATAAACAAAACCCTAATTATACAATTAATAACTTTGCTGATGAAATGAAACAAAGTAAAACAAATCATATTATTAATTATTTATCTCCATTGACAATTACATTACAAATACTACATATCACAACCCGTCTATGAGTTATGGCACTCAGTCTGTCTTTTCTTTGGTGGGCTTGCCACGCAGCCAAAGCAGGAGGTTCTTCAGAGACAACACCACTGGGAACATTATTGGCAGGAACAGAGGAATGTAGATAGCATATCTGCAAAAGGAAAATTGGACAAGAATAAATAAAAAAAATACAGAATTAAAAAAAGAGATTCTACAAACTACTAAACTCATCTTCATTAAATATAGCTAAGAACAATAGCTATTATATGAGCTACCAAACAAAGATCCATTCATTTCAAAGCTACCAGGCCATTCGCAGATGTTTAATAACATTATTACTAAATTTCGTTCACAAAACATCTCGTCTCTGAGATCAGTCAACTGTGCAGTAGATATTAGAGTGCACAAGTACTATAGGCATATGCCTATATTGAGGGGGGCTCCCTAGATATGTCTGTGAAGTGTTTGAAAAAACAATTGTACTCTGTTATTTAACACTCAAAGCCTGATAGGATGGATATCCGTCACAACTGAAAAGAGATCAGATGCAGTGTCTATTTTTTACATGCACATTCGACACATGAATCATCTTAATTTTCGGGCAATCTGATGGCATGGTTAGAGCAACACTATCACAAAAACAACAAGAAATAGAAAAAGGGTATTAATTTATCTGTAAAAACTTCAGAAACTCAAAATATGGATATACAAAGAGACTTCAGAACAATCAAATGAAATTCAAAAAGTCTAGAAAGTCTAGAAAGTGAAGTTCAGCATGCCATAAGGTCACAAAAAAACGAGAAAGCCCCAGGAACCGATCACATAACCAACGAGATGATGAAAGCGAGACTGCGAGAAACATTAACAAGACTGACTATCTCATTCTAAAGACTGAAAATATACCAACCCAATGGACAACAAGTATTATAATTCTTGTACACAAGAAAGGAGACCGATCTGAAATAAGTAACTATCGCCCGATAAGGTATTTTCAAAAATAATACTCAGCCGCATTACCAAAACACTGGACGAATCCCAACCTCGAGAACAGGCTGGCTTTAGATCAGGTTATTCCATAGTAGATCACATACATGTAATAAAACAGCTAATTGAAAAATGTCAAGAATACAATGGGCACTATGCATGGCATTTGTAGACTACAACAAAGCGTTTGACTCCTTAGAACACATTTACATCTCGCAAGCTCTAATAAACCAAGGAATTGGCAATATATATATAAGGCTTATGAAAAATGCATATTCACATAGTACAGGAAGAATAAAACTTGAAACAGAGGGGAAGATATTCCCAATATGCAGAGGTGTGGGACAGGGAGACCCACTCTCACCAAAACTTTTCTCCTCTGTACTTGAAGAAGTATTTAGATTGCTAAATTGGGACCATTTAAGAATTAACATCAACGGAACAAACATCAACCACCTAAGATTGGCGGACGACATTATACTTATAAGTGATAACTAAAAAGAGAAGACAATGTGAATGCTGGTCAGATGAAATAAGGAAGATTGCAGGTCCATTGTGGCAAAGAATTGCCCTATCTAGAGACCAATGAAGAGATTTGTAGGAGACCTTTTGTCCCAAGGACACACAGATAAATGTTAGCAAAAAAAATATCAAATAACTACTCTTTTGTTAAAGGCTTGTAAGCTTTATCAGCAATAAAGGTTATTAAGATTAATCTGATGGTCAGCGCTAATCCAACTAAGATATTACACAAAGTTATTGTCTCCACTCAGTATTCCAATCTTTAGAGTGTGGTTTGTGTAACATGTGCTTATACCTTTAAGCCGTGGAGGCAAATATGTACCACCACCAATATCATTGATGGAGTATAGTGTTATTAAATATAACACTTACTTTTGATCATCCGGGAAGTACAGCAACGCAAGTAGACTGGGCTCGGTAAAGGCCGCTTCTGCAGCCAAGAAAGCCTCCTTAGATGCGCGATAGGCAAATGTCAAAAGCCCGGAACGGGATAAGGCCGCTGCACGTTTAGCTGCATTCACAGCTGACACCACTTCGGCACCGACTTCATCATTGATCACTATGTTGGATATCTCCCCTGGAGAGAAAGAGAATAAATCAAAATTACTGCTTACATATTTCAATTAATCTAGTTACCATTATAGGTATCGAAATACAACAATGGAGAAATGTCTGTTTTGCAATAAACATGGTTTTGTTATTCTCATTTATTTATTGGATCTGAATATGAAAAATGTTTTTCACAATTTAAGTTTCATATAACAATAGGGTTGCACTGACGAAACATAGCACCGTATTAAATTCATATAGAACAAAACCTGATAAAGGTATCTAATGACGGCATAACTGCGCATTGTTGTGCAACCGTCATTTTATTTATTGGTCTTATAAACTTTATAAAATTGACAAAATAAACACTGTTTTTACAAATATTGCACGCCAGGGAATCAATATAAGTGTTATAAAAAATTGGGAGGGAGGACCAATATTATATTTCACTATGAATAAGGATTCATACTGAAATCAATATATTATTGCTAAATACTACCAATAATGATGGGACCATGGATAGAAAAAAAATAAAGTTAATTATCAATGTGACCTACATTGTGAAATAACCTTATATTTTTATATGTAGCTGTTCATTATATGTCTGTATGACTAAGAATTACAATGGCGTCGCTATAGGGCGTTCAGTTTCACAAATCTGTTCTATAATTTATGTTCCCATAATAACAATAAACATTTGCACGTGAGTGATAACGCCAGCAATAGCTTGCGATCCAAAAATCGTCAATTACTAACCAATTAAACCTTTATTCAAAATAAGCAATTCATACTCACCGAGCAACTGAGCTAGTGACTGCAGGGTTCTTTCGGCTGATGTTATCTGCTCCAAGGTCCTGATCCTCAATAAGCCGTCTACCTCCCATCGGCGGGGCGTCACCGAGGTTAGGGGCTCTAGATGGGCGCCGCTGATGCTAGGCTGCGAACGGAAAATAGGCAAACGGATAAGTAACAGCTGTGGTGGCTTATGCCAGAAAGTACGAGAAAAATCTATATACTGTATACAGGATGATTAGCGAGTCACTTTCTTATTAAAGGAAAGCACTCTATACTCGATTGCCATCCTATTTATGTAATGAAGTTAGGGACATAGTTTTAGCCGAAATTTTCCAATCAATTAATGAAGTGTGGCGGTAGGGCGCGGTGCCTACCCAACAGAGCACGCCGCAGGTCGTCGACATCTCCGCCGTGTTCCCTAACGTGAACATGAATTGCGCAATAATTTTTTTAACTTTCGATTATGTTGACTCCGTGGTTAATCAATATTTATTTGTAATTTTACTTTAACTGTTTATATATGACCACTACATATAACGTCCTTGAATATTGTGATTCATCAGTCACCTTGTATATGGTAAAGGGTGACTGGTGAATAACTTTCAATATTGCCGGACGTTATACGTGGGGATCGTGTTTGAAGAAAAATATTATTAAAAATAAATACTAGTTTACGACCGAGTAAATATAATTTAAAATGAAATAATTAATAACGCAATGCAAGACATATCGGCCACGGGCGGCAAGGCATGGGGGCGCTCGGCTCGTCGATGCCCTTTTCTACCGATCAGGCGTCGCGCATCTATACTTAATTTTTTTAATGGAATATTTGGTCAAAAATTATGGCCCTAATTTTATCACATATATCAGATCTGCCAAGATCTTCCAGGCAGAGGGGACATAGGATGTACGGACCGCTAAGTAGAGGATAACTCATACTTTATATTTTTGAGAAATATTTTTAGTATTTCTTAAATATAATACAGGTTTCATCAAGATGGTTTCGAAGATGGCTGGCGGACGGAATGTCGTGGGGTCGAATCCCGTGGGGACAATAACTTTGTGTTATTGTTTCTTGGTTGGGTTAGTCAATACGGACCAACCACCCAATCGCCTGGTAATTAAGATGATCCGTGCGTCGGATGGGCATGTAAAAAGACGGTCCTGCATTTGATCTCTCTCCGGTCGTGTCGGATATCCGTACCATCGTGTTGTGAAAGTTAAAGAATAGAAAGTGCGCCTGTGTCTGCGCGTACATTTGTACACTATAATATGTCATGCGCAGTTGGCTGATCTTTGAGTAGATTCGCCATCGTGGCTGTAATTAGGTGAGAACACAATTTATTTTGGATTTTATTGCGAAATTTTTATTTGTAAACGTTCTTGTAACATTATAAATGTTTAGTAGACAGTGGCGTATAAACAAAAACCAAAGAAAAGGAAATGATCCGTAGTATAGGCTGTTTAGATACTTAAAAGATAATCGCTAAATAAAACCCCAGTCACTTGATAGACCAGATACATTCACAAAAAGTAAAACTATTCCATATCGCATCCCTATCAGAACAACAGCAGCGAGGTAAACCCACCTTATCAGTGATTCCCAGTAACTGCCGCAGCTGTGCCAGGAATGCAGCCATGATCTTGCCCACGGGCGGTTTCCAGTTCGGTTCCGTGCCGGAACAATTGGCGGAATCCGGACTGCCCAGGACCACGCCGCCCCATCGAGGTGACATGAAGGCTTGCACGCCATCGACTATACTTTTGTCTACAAGGAAATTTTTAAAAATGAGTATTATTTTCACAAAGGACAATGCTCATTTTTATATGGTATACTGTACCAAGTTGCATCAATTTCAAACATTTTCTCCGGAAATTAGACGTATTATATTAACTCCTAGAGGTTCTTTTCGTATCCGGATTTCGAAGATATTTTATGAAATAGAAAAATTGATCCATCAAAATCGTTTCTATTGCAATCTACATCTCTAAAATAGATTGTGTAAACGTAATTTGCGTGAAGAAAAATTCATACTTTTACCTTTAAAATAAACTCCCTGTCCAAAAATCAAATCCATAAGGCGGTAATATCGGAAAAAAATGTAAAAATAATTACAATATAATTTTGATCTTGATGGATGAGAATTCTTAGTACCGCCTTTGGGGACTGTCCTTTAAATAGAAAAATGTTTTAAACAAGTTTTTATAAGTGTATAGGATTACTTAAGACGAATCAACAAGCCCAAACTCGATGAGTTTGCGTCGTTTCATTGCAGAGTCCCTTTGGCCACCTTCCAGCTCCACCATCAGTTCAGTTGCAATCATCATATTCTAGACATCCTTTCCATAAACAAACCCTATCTTGAACGACGAGCCCTACCATTAATGTTTTAAAGAAAAAAGTAGACGAAGAATACAACTATTTACAAGACGCTTACCTTGTGCATCGTAAATAATCAGAGGCGATTCTGCACAGGGTACCACGTACAGAGCCAGATTCACCGTAGGCTGCTCTGAAACCTGAAAAAATAAAGAAATACCTCTACTTTCTTGTTTAATACTTTTGTTTGTTTCAAAGTAATAATGATTTGAAAAATACTGTAGTCAATCATTTTGAATCAAACGAATCATGCATACGGAAAGTGTTTTATTTTTTGTCACTTGATTTTATCTTTCGTCAAAAAATATTCTTTTTTTTATATGTAGTAATGGAAGAAAGCTCCACGGATTTTGTTACTTTACAACGTGCGAATCTTCGGAATTACTACTACTAATAATAATACTAATGTATACGTTTTATACGGGCATAGTATAAGCCCAAATTTTCCAATAAATTTTTGAAGTGTGGCGACTGTAATCATCTGGTTACGCGCGAGGCCGTTGACGCCCCCTCCGCTTTCCGTCTTTCTCCGTTCACGTTGTGTTTGCTCGGAATAACGTAACTAATTCTTTAACGTTAGATTATGGTTACTCAGTGATAAAAAGTAAAGTAAAGTAAGACTAATTTTATATTGTCCCACTGCTGGGCAAAGGCCTCCTCTAGACTGAGGGTATCGGGCATAGTCCACCACGCAGCCCAAGTGCGGATTGGCAGACTTCACATATCTTAGAAATATTATTTCTTAGATATGC
>JAOCPS010000014.1:2134780-2146184 GCA_025505425.1 Graphium colonna
AAAAACTGAAATTCAGGTAATATTTGGGTGGATTAGAAGCCGACCCCAAGTAACTCGGGAAAAGGCTAGGAGGAAGAAGAAGAAGAAAGGAATATTCATTCTAGAGGACACTGCATGGGGTCGCCCAGACGGACGTCGGCCTATGTCGGACGTACAGCTGATTAAGCGCTGAGCCGTCGAAAAGCTTAATTTATTTATTTTAAAGAAATTATGCCCCTAATTTTATTACATAAATGTGGTGACAACTGAATACCAAGTGCTCTCCTTTAATATTGTTAGGGACTCACAAGTCACCCTGCATAACTAAGTTTCTCTGAGTGACAAATAATTCTAAGCAATATTAAGATTACTAAGCTGAGGTGATACCACTGCCACTCTCACAGCATGAAATAAAGTGTGTCTGACTGTAAGAATGCTTGATGGAACCCTCAATCTTTTTCTACTACTCATTACAACTTTCTTCTTTTTTCTTTTCTCTGCGACTTGGTAATAACTATGGTTGTCGCTTAACATCAGGTGAACTGTTTACATGCTTGCCAACCTGTTTATATATTAAAAAAAACTTAATGGCTGACTAATAATTAAACATAATAATTGTGTATATAAATAATATAAAACGTAACAACAGCATACCCTTACCATATCTTTATACGGTCCTCCCACATTTCCGGCGTCATCTGGTATTGGTCTATGACTCTCTGAGGTAATAGATCCTCGCTCGCTAGCATTCCAGGCTTGTATGCACTCTCATCATAGTCTCCATACTGTTATATTATTTACTTTATTAATAAGTTTTTTCATTTTTGTTAAAGAAGGCTTTATTATGTTAATGTTAAACCACTTTCTTAAATAATAGATTTTTTTAATATACATTTTGAATAGGAACACCATTATAAATAAGTATAATTTACATACAAATTTTCTTAATGTTCCATCATATTGTCCAAAAATATAATATAGACGTAGATGCCATAATCCTAATATCAATCCATTTAACTATAAATATTGATTCATTTATATGTTTAACAATCATGTAAATACAAGTTTATCTTCACAAAAAATTACAAAAACCAATTTCAAAATCCTTAAAGGTGTACTTTCCTGACATATTCTCTACATTATTTTAATTTAAAAACAAACTACTGCACGAATTTAAATAAAATATGTATGTGACTATCTTGAAACTATATTCTTTTACACAAAAAAAAAGATTTTTTTTAAAGTCGGTCCATAAATGACAGAGATTTGTATAAAATATTAAAAAATAGGAACCTCCAAATTGAGTGAGAAACACGCTGACAAATTGAATCTTTTTCATTCATAACCTACACAGAGATAAAATTGATTACCTTAGCTTGTACTGCATAACTTGCCAGCAGTACTGATGCTTCAGGTGGACAGTATATATCCATGCTTAAAATTGCTTGTTTGACTTGGAGAAAGAGTAGATGCTGAGTGACCTCCTGTATTAATTCCTCAGCCACATCCTCCGGGTATAACTTGCAGAGTAACATGAATGGTGTACCAGGCATTTGCGAGACACACTGGTCCTGCACTGAAAAATTAATTCAACTTTTTATTTGCCATAATGGTGTAATAACACAAAATTAATATTTTTAAGATAACTGCAAATAATGTGGATGCACAGCCTATACTAAGAAATAATGATTGTGCATATTTTATTTCACATTAACGTTTGTTGCTTTAAGTTAAATGGAAGTTTTATAGCATTGCCATAACTTAAATAAATATTGCTTAATTGTAGTGTTATTTTATACTAATCTTAAATTACTATATCAGATGAATTTAAGTAAACAAATACCTCTTTTGTCCAATTTAAGCCAACTTATAAAGTGTTTTGTATCTTCGAACTGCAATCCAAAGAACCATGTCTCCCTGAGGCCTATTGTCCTGCATACTAAGTCAAAAAGATCCCGCCCAGTTGCTCTCCACTACAAAAAAAAAATGTTTCTTAGAAAAGAAGTGATATTATTATTATTTTAATTAAATTTTTTAATAACTTAACAACTTATAAATATGATATTATTTGATTTACTATATCGGTGGGTACAGTTTATATGTTTATTTTTAGATCTACACCTTTCCCTAAAGTTTGAACCTAATAAACTTTTAAATACAATTTTTTTTAAATAATTTCTCCATTATGCTAGTAGCAACATTTAATATTCTTGTACTGTTTATTTCAGAACAAACATATACAGAAAATATTTCCATTTAAAGAATAACATACATTTTTTACACAAATAAAAGTAAGTACCACTTTTATAATTTAAAATTAAAACAGTGGCACATGAAAACGGAAGTTGTTATCTATACAGTGTTTACATTGGAAGCATTAATGTTATTGTCCATTAAACAAACATTTCATGCAGCTAGACGAGCGATGATGCCCCGGGGTCAAAATATGACTCACGGGCAGCGGTTCGTGCTAATTTGTGTTAGCATTCGGAAATTACAACAGTAAACAATAAAGGGACATAGGAACGTTGCTGCGGAAATCTCACCTCAAGGTTGAACTCTAGCTCAGCGTCCAAAGTGCACACTTTTACGGGAAAAGACTTGGAAGCCTTCTTTCTTCTAAAAGGCGGCATCATTTCTTCACATAATAACACAGACGATAGAAACACAACAAAACACAGACAATAGGTTATGATAATTGTACCAACATAGTTTCGAATTGTATGCAACACCAAACGTTTACTTAATGTGCAGCCGGTCGAGGAATGTGTGTAATTTCACATTGCGTACTATTTCCAGCCGTTATTATTTACAAACAAAAGGAACGTCAATGAAACAAGAATGCGAGGCTGAATGAAGAAAAATTAGTCAGAAAAGCAATTTACGTTCCGTTTCACGTCTTAAAAATTGTATTTTTCATAGATAATATACTTTCTCATCTACGCATTAAATGCACTCTTGTAATAACATATTTTAGAAATACAAAATTAAGCAGAATATTTCAGGATACCGAATCTACTGCATTGACTGGGGCTAATAAAGGCAGAACTACATTTTACGTTCTTTGAATGAGAAAATTGCCAAAGGCAGTGATTCTTAACATTTACCTTGACGGCATACCTTAAATGATTTTAAAATTTACGGTACATGAAGACTATGCACTAAGTATTGTGACTAATAACTAATAAATAATAAGAAAACTTTTATTCAGAAACTTGTGAGAGTGGTAAAAATTATGTAGCTACTTCTATGTCTACTTCTACATTTAAGTGTTTTTTTTATAATGTAAACTTTGCTCATAACAAAACAAGCTGTATAATGCTTACCTATAAAGTATTATATTATATATTTTAAATAATGACGGCCCACAAAAGTGGTGCAGCACACCGTTTGGGAATTGCCGATTTTAAAATACGCTTGGGTCGTTCAACCAATCATGTTAACCTTTAATAACATAAAAAAAATCAAAAATTATACAATCGGCTATGTTCTATAGAATTCGAACTCAATATTTAATTTTTTAACATTAACATTTATTTCTGCTATACCATGGAAACAATGAAAGTAATTATTACTAAACAGAATTTTTTATAATTAGTCTTATATTGCGATAAAAAAAGCAATCAAAGAGTGAGTTTAAATATATATTTTTTATTTCAGAAAGGTTCATTTATATTTGCAAACCTATTGTTAAATATAACATAGTGCGTTTATTGAAAAAGTATTCTTTGAAAGTTGACAGTGACGGTTAATGTCAAGTTAATATTTTTCTGACGTTTCCCATACTTTCATCTAAACACGTGCTTTTATTGTGTGTTAAATTATTGAAAATATTTAAGTAAAAAATGGGAAAATTTAGGTCAAAACTTAAAGGTAAATCAAAGGGTAAGAGATGGCAGAAAGGTCAATCATCAAATTCAAACCCTAAAACTCAAAAATACAGGGAGATGGCCAAATCCCGGTTCTTCCAAGAAAATCTTGGTAAGAGATATTATTGAATTACTTGCGAATATTTAGATTCCATTGTATTTTTCTCGTCTAAAATATTACAGTACTCATTTAGTTTAAATAATCTGTTAATTTTAAGGATGTAAACTGTGGGAACAATTCAATTTTATTCAATGCAAACTGAATATATCTTAAATTTTAATTAACCCCGCTTACAGGAAGTACTGGTTTAACACAACAGGCTGTGTCAAAGCACGATGCTATGATTACATATGGCCACGGCAATGCTAAACCAAAATCAGATGCCTTAAATGAGCTGACCATCGCAAAAGATTTTGAGAACATGTCTGTAAAGACATTTGATGAAGAATCTGGATCTGAGTACTCTGGTTCTATGAAATGGGGCACTGTAAAGACATTCCAAACATTTGCCTCTGATTGGAGCCAATGTTCCAATGTCAGTTTTAGCAAGTAAGTGTTCTCTATTTTTCATACATTTCATAAAATTTATAAATATTTTCATTATTATAAATAGAAATAT
Source organism: Graphium colonna (assembly GCA_025505425.1). NCBI lineage: Eukaryota > Metazoa > Arthropoda > Insecta > Lepidoptera > Papilionidae > Graphium > Graphium colonna. The sequence goes on from JAOCPS010000014.1 coordinate 2,139,249, forward strand.
TGGTAAGTTATTCCTTCTGGGACACTTCCCACTTTATTATACCAATATTTTTAAATGATAGAGAATGTTAATTCATTAGACCAGTCTATAGCGAAATTTATAGGCAATACTTGGTTTATGAGACAAAAAATATAAAGATAGTAATTTGTATGGACAACTGCCATATGGTAATCTTTTCCTATAAGGACACTTCCTATTTTGGTATGCCAATATTTTGAATTGTTAGAGAATATTAATTCATAAGATGTGTATAGCGAAATTGGTAATTTTTTAAAATAACTGAACCTAAGATTTTTACTTGCAATTAATTTTAATCGATAGAGAATGTTTATTTATGTGACATGTGTAATCCAAAATATGGCAAAAATTATTAGTAGTAAGAAAAATATGTAAATATTTATTAACCATAGAAGTTGCCATTATTTTTCGATAAGTCGCTAATACATATTTGTGTGTATTTTTTCATAAATACTGTACAACCTTTTTCCATAATGCTGCACATATACTAACTTTTTAATACTTAAATTACTTTAAGGTAATTCATTAAAAGGTTAAGTTATTTTAAAAAATTAATGCAAAATTTCTAGGCAATGCTTGGTTTTCAAGAAAAAAAATATGTATAACATATGTAAATATTATATATAGCTAATTTTTCGAATTGGTTGAAATTTGTAATTGATTTGATATAAATACAGATTTATAAAATACAAAATTTTTGTGTAAAAAAAAGTGTACCTAACTAGTACAAAACCATTTAATGTTAAATTGTTTACAAATTTTAACCAATTGGATATATTTCCTATATATAATATTTACATATGTCGCAATTGGGTGTCAAAAATGGCGGTTGTCCATACAAATTACAAACTTTATATATTTTTTCTTAAAAACCAAGCATTGCCTAGAAATTTGGCTATACACGGGTCTTATAAATTAATATTCTCTATAAATAAAAAAAATTGACATACCAATATAGGAAGTGTCCCCGATGGTAAAATTATATTTTATTATTCATAGACAATTTTTAGTAATAATGGTTTAATACAAAATAATTAATTTACAAAAAAAATCACTTTAATCAATTATTTATTTGAAAGTAAACATTTTTGTTGTTGTTTAGTGATAAAATTACCAAAAGGATGGTGTAGCTTACTGATTATTTATTTTTTTATGTCACAGGGCCATAGTTCTAGCTTTATAGTTGAGTAATTTTATAAAATTACTGGCATATTTTGATTTTCTAAACTAAAATAAGATAATAAGCATTTTGTATTTCTTCATTTAAAAGGATATAATTCTTTTACAGATTACTGAATAGGTTTGATTCAAAAAATGCTATTCATAAGGACATGCTAGCTGTGTTAGCTGCTGTTACTGAAGTTATCAAAGAGCAAGGAGGCAAAGAATCAAGTACAGAGTATTTTGCTGCATTGGTATGTTCATTCTTATTATATATTATTAGGTGACTATTATATGGAGTGACTGATAAGTCACTTTTGATACTCAAAGATGTAACATGTGGGGATCATATATGAAGAATAAAAATATTATTGAAAATATTAATATTAATTTACCACTTAGTTAAAATAATCTAAAGTTAAATGATTAAATACACCATTCATGTTCAGATAGGAGTGCGCACAGGCGGATGATGTGTGCACAGCTTATTAGGCACCATGCCGAGTCTCAACCTTTTATTTATTTGTTTTTGAATAGGCCAAAAGCTATGTCCCTAATTTATTGATTGACGCAAAATAGGCGCAATAGACGTCTAGTTGCGGAAATAGCCAGTCATTTCTTCCATCCAATCTAACCCGAACACCAAAACTACACACTAAGTAAAACAATTTTTTATATTTATTTTAATATAGAACACAAATGCCAAAAATAAGTTACAAGCACTTTTTCACTTTTGGGCTAGGGACTCTTTCTTATTTTAACACAAAAATCTTGCTTTTTAACAGTCTGCACATGCATAAAATCAGTTACAATTTTTCAGCAATTGTATATGTTAATTAGCACATATGGATCTATAGAAATTATTAGCTTTACATTTTTTCTCAAAAATTAAGTTTTTCCTATAAATTTTGCTTTACACATATTTAATTAATTATCTTTCATTCTCGAATGAAAAATTTTGCAAGTAATAATAGGAGGTATCGTACATGTATCAAATTACCACAGCACCATATGAAATTCCTCCAATTTACTAATCATGATTATTTTGCACCACCATAATTTATATTTTCAGATGCAAACCCTTAAAGCATCTGAAGACGAATGCAGTATAGTAGCAACCCTTTCACTCCTTGCCATGGGTATTAAGTCTGTACCACAACCAGTGCTCCGTAAACAGTTTTCGGATTCTGCATCAATATTAATGGAGTTATTGGAGAAAAATTCTCAGAGTGAAAATGGAACATTGTTACGTAGTGCTATCGGATGTTTGTCAGTTCTATTAAGAGCACAAGAGTATGCCTTGTGGGGTGATTCGTCTACAATGAAAGTGTTTGAAGCGGTACTTGCATTCACACTACATTCAAAGCCTAAGGTGAGTGGAAGATATTCTTGAAAAAGATCAAATATAATTTTATCTTACTTAACAGAATTGAAACATGACTTTAAAACTTTTGTTAATGTTGAAAAAATATATTTTTACATATTTATATTTGTGTGATCAAAAGGCTTGTGATAGGTATTGACAAGATATGTATAATTTTAGTTTTAGCCTTTTTTGTGTGTTATTATTACTGCTTTTGCTATCATACAGAACTAAAGAGTTGAAAGAAGTGCGAAAACCTTATAAGATTTTCTTTTATCCTTGAACATTTATTTTTTCAAATCAATTATTGATGTCAATATATTTTTTAAAACATATTTCTTACATAAAAATGATATATGTATATATTTAAGTTAATCGGTTTTGTTATTTAAAAAACCCTTATATTGAATATTTAAATTGAAATTTCTTTTTACAGGTCCGCAAAGCAGCGCAGCATGCAGTGACGGCTATTTTACGTGGCAGTTGTTTTATGATACCATCTGAAGATCCAAAAGTTAAGGTATTGATTTGCTATTAGTTTGGTAGGATATGGGTGTAGCGGTTTGTGATAAATAAACCAAGAAAGAATTGCATTTAGAAAAACAAAGACTTGTTGTACGCAAGTTTTTGTTGTTATTTTATTTTTTATTTTTAAGGTGATAGAATATGACGTCCTTCCACAGCTCTTGCTGCACCTCTATGGCCGCGGTTGCCTGTGAAAGTACCACCGCCCTACCCAAAATCAGCATAAAATATAATATTCATGACCTTCTGTGTTGCCGGATGGCTATTCCTTTCCTCTTCTTTTCTCACTTCTTCTCCCTCCAAATCTATACTTAATGGGTTCCTGACTTGTCTTATCATTTATTGGATAGTTTTAGTCAATTTCCCAGATTGACAGCTTGTGTAGACAGCTTGTGTCGACAGCTTGTTTGTCATCATTTCCTTAAAAAAAATTATGATAATTTAAATAACATATTAAAAAAGCGTTGGTTGTAAACTAAAACAAAACATCTCTGTGCTCAAAACAAAATCAGAATCATTTATTGGGAATAAGAATTTTTTTTTTAAATTTGGTTGAAATTATTTTAATTTTATTAATTGTAAATCTTAGTTGTTGATTCGGAGATGAAGAAATAAATAAAGCTAATTGTGTTTCATTCTGATTTTATGAAAATCAATAAATAATTGAACAACAGATTATTAACATTTAAAATAATCGCTTTTATTATTAATGAAATAATTCCTACTTTTGTAAATTTTCAGGTTCCTAAACTACATCCAGCATCAAACAGAGTAGCAGAATACTGCTCATCTCAAATTAAACCCGAAGCACTCCTATCCGGTCATCGGTCAGTTCTTCACATATTGACAATGCTCCGTGATGTGTTATTTGTATTTAGCAAAGATAATATTAAGGTATGTATAGAATGATTTTTTACAATGTTAGTTTGAAATCGGTATATTTAGGGACAGACCCAAATTGGGGTTGCATTTTTAACTGGAAATCTTTCTGATAAAATCGATTTTATTATTTTTTAGAATACATATAATACGACTGGTAACAACATACAGATTGAGGTATATGTAGAGATCCTATATGAAGAATAAACAATATTAAAAATAAATATTGATTTACAACTGAATTAACCAAAATTAATAATCGAAAATTAAAAAAATTATTACACAAATTATGTTCACCTTAGCGGACACGGCATAACCGGATTGGTGGAGAGGTCGATGACCTGCGGCGTGCTTAGCTGAGTAGCCACCGCTGTGTACTGCCACACTTCATTTATTTATTGGAAAATTTCGGCTAAAACTATGCCCCAAATTTTGTTACATAAATATGATGCCAATCGAGTGCCAAGGTCTTAACTTTAATATTGAAAGTGACTCGCCAATTATCCTGTATATATGCTTAATACTCATGAATGCTTAAAACAAAAAGTTTTTTGTATTCCAAAATTATAAGTATTTTCGTTTGAAACTGCTAATTTTCTGAGCAGAATCTTTTAAAGATTTAAATAACAGAGATTGCACAAAATTTCAAATTAAAACTCAAATATCGTACTGGTTCCTCTTATGCGGAAGGACTTTATCGTCCTTTTTGTCCTGGTTCAGAAAGAGAACTATATTAATAGGCTTAGTAGCTGTCCTTAGTAATACCATCCATTCATATGCTTAATTTTTTAAGCATAAACCCATAAAAAATTGGACTCTCCATGGGTTCGGGGTGTTGTAATTAATCTCTACACAAATCAGAAGGTATTGTAGTATTGGAATAAAAAACTGCATGAGTTGTAGCACAGCATACAATTCTACTTACAAATTAAATAATAATAATTTATTTATTTTCTCACCACAACTCATGTTTTGTCAATAAAGTGTTTAACCTGAATATATCCAATACATTGCGGAAGTCTGGTGCCTGAAATAAGTTTTTTTATAAAAACCTATTATACAAGTCACCAGCCCTTACCCGCATGGCTAAATTACATGTTTAAGACTATTTATTAATAATGGCGGTAGAATACATTCTTCTAGTATTACAGTAATAAAAAAAAAACAAAAAATAACATACAAAACTAAGAAAATAATACAATAAAACGTTTTTTTTATATCAAAACTGACTATAAGTAAAATAAACAAAAGATATTTACAGAAACAAACAAGAATAGTTAACATTAAAATTAATAAGATATAAAAGAATTGCAGAAATCTTTTTTAACATTGATAATTGCCTCTACATCATTTACTTCTTTGTCTTAATTGTTATTAATTAGATATTTTTAATTGTTAATTACAATTCTTCAGACAATCTGCGAATCCATCCTCTCTCTGATGGCTCACAACAACGTCTACATAAAGACTTGCTGTATGCACACCCTACACGCACTGTTCTCGGCACCTGATGGGAATCTCACTGCGACGTTAGCTGCGCAATTGGCACGTGCTTTATTAGCCGCTCGACCTGCCGCGGCGGACACCGGGCAAGTGCCTGCGTGGGCGGCCGTCGTTCAGCAAGCTTTATGTTGTTTGGCAAGGTAAGACTGTGATGTTAATTGTGAAACATAATTTAAGTTAGAAAAATATGTTACAGTGAATTCAAGAACTATCACAGTATACTCAAATTCAAATATCATTATTCACATAAACGCTTACGCGTTCTTATGAAACGTCAATTTTACATTGTCATTAAATGTTCGAGAGGAAGCTACCGCGAGCTCGGAAGACAGATTCTGCTGAGAAGAGCGGGCGAGAAACTCAGCAGTTGCTTTTTTAAAATAATATTTCTTACAAAATGTAGTGTGTAACATGCACGAATAACGTAATAATTTAGTTTAACGAGAAGGGTTTCATAATATATGCAGTCGAAAGCTTTGGTTCGATCGCAAAAAACGGCTATTTCATTTTGCGAGTTCTCGCATGCATCGTGCATGTGCTTAAGAAACGCGACTCCCCACATCGGTTGTTTATTTGCTTTTAGTGAATCAATATTGTTCACTGTGAAAAATATTGTCCGAATTAAAATGTATAAGTAGGTGGACTAAAGTTGATGTTTCAAAGATTTTACTCAGTGATAGAAATAGGCCTATAGTTCCCGGGGTCATATTTATCGCAACTTTTAAATAGGTGCACTATATCACAAGTAGAAATATGTAGAAAATATAAGTTGCTTATCTTAAGGTTGATAGTAATGTAAAAAAGATCTTTAAATTGCCCCACTGCTGGGCAAATGCCTCCTCGAGAAAGAAAATATAGAGCACAGTCCACCATGTGGCTCCACTACGGTTAGTCAATCTTCATATATCTCGGGAGTAATACTTCTCTAAGTATAAGGCTTCTTAGAAATACAGTTTTCCGCACAATGTTTTTTTTCACTGCAGACATATTGTAAATCAGCAAATGAAATTGCAATTAGTAAATTAACATATTAATTAGTGCTGACGCTGGGTTTTAAACTCAGGTTTACCCTAAAAAACAGAGTTAACGGCGAGCAACCGGACACTTGAGTTACCACGGCTATAATGTTAGTAACCAACCTAACTAAAGATAATTATTTTAGATAAAAAGGTGGTAGAGCATGACATCCTTTCATAGCTTTTGCTGCACTTATACGGACCCCCTCGCCCAGGGAAGTACCATCGTCCTTTATAAAGTCGGCATAAAATATAGTATGCATGACTTTTGAGGGTGCCTGATGGCCATGTCTACTCTTTTCTTTTCCTACTCTTCTCCTTGCCATATCTTTCAGTTTGACAACGCACTCGTGACTCTCCGGATGTTGCGTATGTCTTTGGGCGACGGGAACGTTTACTATCAAGAGAACCGTCTGCATGTTCCTTCTTTCTATAAAAAAAATATTACTGGATAAAATACATATATTATTA
>JAOCPS010000014.1:2150958-2160989 GCA_025505425.1 Graphium colonna
TGTTTACAAACACAAAAAAATTGCAATGTATTTAATTATTTTATATATTTACACTTACAACTTTTCGTATGTTATGTTATGGGCAGCAGTGTATAGTAATATTTTAAGTTTAGTTGAAACGTCTTCTTGGCCTATAATAATATAAATTAGTTGATTACATCACTACATTAACGGATAGCTTATCTGTTAATGTAGTGATAGAATCAACTAAAAACGAATATTTCACGAACATATTCATCCTTTGCGATTTTTGTAGTTACCAGAGATGCGTTTTTGACAAGAAGGAAGAGCTTAAGTGCATGCAGTTTATGTCAAACGGAAAATGGGATAAAGTAACGAGATAAGAATCTGTTATTTTTTGCCTTAAAAGATCCCGGCGATATGTTATACTCTGGATAAATTCTAATCCAGTAACTTTAAAGTGTACAATAATAAACCCACAAATATTATTTTCCTTTAGCCATATTTATTTTTTTTGTTTTAAGGAAGCATGATTTTTAATTGACAATGATAAAAGGATATGCCGTTTTAAATTTGGTCTTAAATGTTGTTTTAATTTATTTTAGTTTCCTTACTAACGTAAGATTGATTTCAATGGTTTAAGGCTAAGCCAGAAGGCAAATTTGCTTTTTTAACCATGATATAAGAGTGACATTAATATGGATTATAAATACTGCTACGAGAGCCTTTTTTATTCCAAACGAATTTTATGCTGTACCCTTTTCTCTCCTATGATAGCTGGGCCTACAAATCCTTATTGTGCTATTGTGTGTACCCATGGGCTATCACAAAGTAAACAATTTGTTCACTTGTTGATTTTTAACAAAATGCAAAATAAGATAAAGTTGCGTAGTAAAAGTTTAACAAGTGGTACCAGATCCAATATTTAGATGTATAATATTTCATTATCTAGTATTATAATAACAAATATGTTTATAATAAGGCTTGATAATGAAATCTTATACATCGAAAATAGATTGTCCATCTAAATCACGTGCCATTGATGGTAAATTATAAAATATTTAATTTAAAAGCTTTTAGACAAAAAAAAAATACTTCAATTTCAAGATCACAAAATTTTTGTCAAGAGGTTTTTTTGATATCTTAAACTTAGCCAAAAAGACGAAAGTTTGCTTTCATCAAATTTTGGCCTATCCCAATTAGAAAACAAGGGCAATTATATACGACGACATCGTCTCTACCTTTACTTAAAGTGATAGATTACAATCGATCAATCACGAACATTATAAACACAAATGAATATCTTTGTAAATTGACTAAGAGCCCAGGGTTGGCATACAGCACTTATTTTATGTGCAAAAAAATTATATTTTCTAGAGTAGCAATAATTAACACTTCGAACGTGTACGTATACGCTAGGTTTAAAGGGTAGTCTTCGGTTTTTATACATTTTTGATATAGTAAAACTAGTTTATATGGGAAAACTTCAAAACTTCTATATAAAGCAAAATAATTCACAGCGCTATATTTGAGTAAACATCTAAAAATATATTTTTTACTAAATTTTGGCTGCGACTTGTGCCTGGTGTTGAATATCTAAGATCGGCGATTTTGAGGTGGTAGAACATAAAACTTTTCCATCAGCTTTTCCTGCACTTCTACGGTCGTGCTAGCCATTGGGAGGTACCACCGCCCCTACTTTATTTTATTCGGATTTGTGAGGACAAATCAGAATAAATTAATTAAAATGTAATATTATATTTAAATAAAATTAAATAATTTTAGAATTAAATTATCCTTTTCTTTTCCCACTCTATATCCTTGATATTTAATAAACCCATTTTATTCAAATTACGTAGCTGCAAACGCACACACAATTCTTCAGACGTTTCGAGTGTCCATCGACGGGATCACTGAACATCAGGTGAACCGTCCGCTCGTTTGTCATCTTTCCCATAAAAAAACCATCATGTTTCCAGCGACTATTAGTGTATATTGGATACCTCGTCAGGAAAGCTACCGCCGCCATCCAGAAGTTCGCGCATGGTACGGCGCGACTTACCTCCAAATACCATCTTTTCCATCTCGATGATCAGTAGTCCAAAAATTTCCTATCTCAGTTGTGGCCATTTTTCAGAGTTAAAAAAAGAAGGGTGTCAATTCGACTATGTTTCTTTGTATCTATGGAATACAAAAAGCATTGTATCCCATATTCCATTCCTTGATTTCTACGAAAAAAAATTTTTGTTTAAACCCCAACTATAGGATGCGAAGGACCTTTTTGGCATACAACCGAAAAGATTAAGATAAAGTTACTGTGGTTAAATTGTAAGTTTTTTTTACTGTATCTTTGTGTTCATTGTAGCTTGTAGTTTCTGTCAAACAAATTTGTTTTCTTCCTTTCTTCTTTCAATACAATTTTCATAAAAATCGATCTAATAGCTCCTATTTTAAATCAAAGTTTCTGAAAAAAATATTTCACGAATTTTCACTCCTCAGGAAACCAGCGAAAACTGGTTTCTGTGGAAATAATTAATACTATAATAGTTTTGATGAACCGTCTTAGATTTGTAACAGACTTCAAAATTATTTTTCTATCTTATAAGGTATTCTCCCAAAACGTTTCCATAATATTTTTAGAAAAATCGGTTTAGTAATTTGTTTCTAAAATCAAAATAACTAGATTAATTTTATGTATGTTTGTGCGTTTCTCCATAATTTTTGAAGCAATTTCAAAAATTCTATTTTTATATGATAAAGCATTCTTTGTAGTTTGTCCCATAAAATTAAAAAATAATCGGTTAATTAGTTTGTTTTTTTTGAATAAAAATAGAATTTTAAAATGTTCGCACATATCTCCGCAACTTATGAACTGATTTGAAGAAATATTTTATTATCTGATACACTTCCATAAATAACCTATAATTTTTTTTACGAAAATCGGATTAGTAGTTTGTTTTTAAAATCAAAATAACGGAGAAGATATGTTTCGAACGTACACTTCTATGGCGTTTGGCGGTTTTTGTAATTTTCTGTGAAAATATGCTGGCATCATAAAAAAATCCAACATATGCGCTGATATTACATACGATTCATGACACAAATATAATTTCGATAGTAGCAATCAATCTTCTTTACAGGACAGGTAGAATCCATTCAGAATACAAGTTCTTATATACGTCTTGTTGCATATATCGAACTGATAACAAGCTGCAATACCACCGCCTCATGCGCTAAGCTATCTATGCCAATACGAGTAGTAAAGCCGAAGAGTTGGTTTATTTGGTTGAAAGCGCTAATCTCAGGAGCTACTGGTTTGAATTGAAAATTATTTAAGTGTTGGGTAGCCAATTTATCAAGGAAGATGATAAAGCATGACATCTTTCCACAGTAGTAGTTTTTACTGCACTTTTAAGGCCACGCTCGACCGCTCGTTACAAAGTCGGCATAAAATAGAGTTTGCATGACTTTTCTGGTTGCCGAATGGCTATTTACCACCTACCCTTTCATTTCCCTCCAGCCCAATAATCCCCTTCTATGCAATTTCAAAAAAGTTGATAACGCACTCACAACTCTCCGAACGTTGTGCGTGTTTATGGGCAACAGGATCGCTTAACACCAGGTGAACCGTCTGCTCGTTAGTCTTCCTTTCCATAAAAAAAACCTCACGCAGCTAATCTTATAATAAAGTACGTCATCGCCTCTTTTCTTATTTTATTTCCTTTCCTACTCACTTTTCTTCGTGTTCCCTCTAATGTAAATTACACATAAGCAACTCTTGGGATGATAAGGAATTCCAAAAGCGACGGTATCGCTTAACATCGAATTAAATATCAGCTCGTTTGCAAAGTTTAGAATTTTAATCTCTACGATCCTGCGACAGACTGCACTTGTTGTTTTGGACAAACAAAGACCGACAGGATATACATCAACTAAGTGATCCGCCCGTGTTACCCCGCCCGACTAAAATTCAAAACCACAAAGTCAATTGTCTTCCCGTGGGATTTGAATCCTCGACTACCGGTTTGTAATCCAATATATGCCTTAGATCAAATAGGTTCACGATAATCTAAGATTCTATGTTTTGAAGTGTGAGAGGAGAGCTTATTTTTTATATTTTATGGACAGAATCAAAATTTTGTGTAACATATAAGTAATATTTACTATAGATGCTATAACATATTGCGTAAATTTCGTGTTCGTGTCATAATACCAATAATCATGTATACAATAATTATTTTCACAAAAAAAAATCTTCAAACGCCTTAGAAATGAACGTTCGTGAAAGTTATTTAGATTTAAGAAGAAACTGTTGAATCGATTTTCATGAAAATTATATTGGACCACCTTGTAACTATAGTTTTGAATAACGAATTTAAAAATCAATTTATAACTTGCAAAGAAACCGTTAACATAAAAAAGCATACAGTCGAATTGAACCTTTCCCTTTATTTCAAGTCGCATTAAAATAAGAAAAAACTTAACTTCCAATCTACTAAAGCTACTAAGAAAGTTGAATTTCTTTAATGAATTGTTAAGCAAAAGAACAATGTCGAAAATGTGTATAATATATACCAAAAAATGTCATATATCAAGATCTAAATTTTAAAGTAATTATTTCCATAATTTATTATGAAATTACGCTTTATAGATTTGATTTTTGGGCACGAAATCTAATTTTAACGTAAAAGTATGAATTTTGCCTTACACACATGACGGTTACACAATTGGTCATAAAGATTTAGAATGCAATATAAAATATTTATCAAATATCTTCGAAATCCGGGTTTTATTTACTAAAACGATCTTATGTAGGAATTAATAAAGTGTAGTCTCTAAAAAAATCGAAATTGATGCAACTTGGTACGGTACGCCATTTAAAAAATGGGCATTGTCCCATCCGAGAAAACAATCCCTCTCAGCTCTTCTGTCAACAGTTGCAGAACTTTCTTTTTAAAATACCTCTTTGGTCCTCGGCCCTCTAGCACCTTAAGACTATAGATGACACTCGTAAGTATTATGTAAGGTTAGTACTCTAACAGACTTATATTCGCATATTTTTCCCTTACCTTGCCACAATTCCTCTGAGATCAGGCAGGATGTCTATATTACCAGCGTCCAAAACAAGGGTTTTGCTACTAGAAGGATCTAAATTACTCTAACGGAAAATATGCCTCTTACTGCAGAAAATACCAGGAGATTCTATCCAAGAACATCCACATCCACATTTTGATGATTTTTTAAAGACAGACCTGGCAGTAAAATCGGCAAGAGCTTAGTTACACATCTAATTTCTTGCTTGTTATTATAATTCGATATAGTTATAATTTTTTAAAGAGGAAATTTTCAAAGTTATTCATTAAATATGCACGATTTTTTTAAAATATTAGTAAATTATTTGAAATTTGACTAATATTTCTTAACCATTCCAACTAAACTCTAGGCTTGTGCTATGATATGGTTCACGACAATAGTGGAATGGCGGGATTCGAACCCTCGACCAGGGGATCGATGTCCGTGTCCTTAACCATTAGGCTATTGGCGTTTAAAAAGTTCAAAAATCGATATTTATATCACAATATTTAAGAATTGATATTCAGGATAGACATAGGCACTATTACTTTTTAAATAGGTCACTAGCTCTTTTTAGCATTGCTACAAACCTTAGTGATTTACAAATGCTAATTGTATGATTAAATGTAATTAAAGAGTACGCAATAAAGAGAAGAAAAAGAAAAAACCCTAGTAAAATAGTAGACAATATGCCCAATTGACCTAAACCTTGAAGTAGAGAATTTTTAGCAAATTATAAAAAAAAAAACAAAAGCCTTTTGAGTCAAACCACAGGCTAGTCAGCTAGTCATTATAAGATTCAAACAAGCGGGCAGACTATATGCAGCTTATTTTAATGAACTTCGGACACATTTTGCACTTAAGTCCACAAAACTCCTTACATACCTTCCCGATGCATACTACTTTTTAAATCTACAGTAAATATGTAAATTGTATAAAATGTATAATTATAGATTCTCATGCCTTTATAGAACATTAATATTGAGGACATTTTCTTTTTTAAAATTGCAAAATGAAATTTACATATGATAATATTAATATGAAACAAACATTATGGCACCACAAGTTGATTTCTATTGTTTCTTTACTTTAAGCAATATTTAGGACTTAATAATTATATTACAAAACATATAAAACTGACAACATCCTAAATAATTATACCGTAATAACATTTCACAACCCATATTGGTTTATAAAGACCTTTAATATAATATGTGATGTATGTGCGGTATTTCCATTTCTATCATAAAAACCAATGTTAACATTAATTCAACTATTTGGTAACTTGACATTCAACATATGAGATTTTGGAGTAAAACCATATTAAAGTAAAACAATTCATTTCAGTTATTGAGGTATCTGCCTTTATTTTCGAAAGGAGGCGATTTACTATTATGGATAGACTTATTTTATAGTATTTATATTTTTACATGGAAATTTTCATCACATTAAACATTAATCCTAGGCCTTTTCGCAGTATTCATTTCAGTATCAACAGTGATTAACAGTTTGTCGTTTCGAAAAAATACAACCATTCTGCATAATCTATTACTTAATTGCCCTAATATGCGCGCCGCAGGCAGCGGAGAACGATTTTTAGAAAATTCTTATAAATAATATACAAAATAATACAAACATTAGTTCGCTCTCGAGAAAAGAATGAGATTTTAACATTATCATAACATTAAATTCCGTTGGGGAAAAAATTCGTGATTAATTTACATTTACAATGCGATTCGATTCTTTACAGAAAAATAAATATACAAATATATGACTACACAACCGGTGATTGCTTATGTGGCAGTTCAACATTTCTCGTCAGCGAGGAGAGGGTCGAGAGCGAAGCCCAGGTCTAGCACGGCCGGCGACGGCCGCTTGGCGCCTTTCATGGCACCGGACCGGGGCTTCCTCTCCACGTGGCCCAGGTGCCCATTCAACGTGTGCCTCATGTCCCCACCGAACAGATCGCTCAACGTCTGTTGCACGTCTTTACCACTCGTCGCACTGCACGTCACTATTAACTTACGCACTTCGGGCTTGCTAGTCTTACTCGCATTGTTCATATGCAAAGTCTTTGACATCGATAGCGCGTTCTGATAGTAGTAATTGTTCGACGCGCCGCTCGTCTTGCACGTCCGACTGAGCGAGGACTTGATGTTGCTCCGGACGGTGGCGTACTTCTTGCCGAGCGTGAGGGCGCCACCGGCGTGCGAGGCGTTGAAGGTGCACAGGGCAAGCGGCCTGGGGCACGACGAGTACCAGCAGACGTCGCCGGGCACCAGGGGAGGGGGGCCTTCGGGCCTGTCGTCCTTCGCGGGCGGAGCGGCCTCGACGGGCGAAGCTATACTGAGTATAGGCACGTCCGCCGGCAGGTCGGCCACGTCGGGCAATAGGAAGGGCCCCGGCGGCAGTGGTTGGCTGAGCAGCGAGGTGATGCTGGAGGTGTCGGGCAGCACGGAGTTGGGGTCCTCGACGCTGAGCAGGCTCTCATAGATATCGTTGACCTGCTGCTCAGCGGTGAGGCCGTTGAGCACGCTCAGGTCGAGGTTGGCGTCCAGCAGCGGCGGCAGGGCCAGGGCGGAGGGCGGCTGGAGGGGCACGGGCGGCGGGGGCGCGGCGGCGGCGTCCTTGGAGGCCTTGTGCTCGGCCAGCAGCGTGTCGAAGGGCTTGGAGCGCCCCTCCACCGTCCGCCGCAGCGATAGCGCGTGCGCCTTGCACGTCAGCGAGCGCATGCACGGTTTCGGGTTCACCGCCGTCACAACCCCGCAGTGCTTGTTCGGATCGTATTCTCGGAAGTTAAACTTCGATTTACTCGTTTTCGATCGCGATTGCGACTTAGTCGACGGCGTGTTAGGCGCCACTGGTTTTAAAGCTTGAGCATTCAGTACGTTTGTATCTATCACAGATGATAGCATTGGAGATGTATTAGTTGCAAATTGTAAACTAGATAAATCCGTATCGGCTATTGTATAAAGTGAGTTTGCATCTACTGATGTATATAAGTCTTGTGATTGCACAGTATCGGTGGTCTGTGGAAAATTAATCTCCTGCATATTACCTATATCTCTGATTATGTTTTTCCAGTCAGCAGCATTTGTGATGTCATCAGCACTCTGAATGCCTTCAGAGTTCATTATTGCAAAAATATCATCGGTAATGTTTTCACCAAGGGGCAAGTCCTCGGTGTCCTGTATACTAACAACTGGTAACTCTCCACTCTCCATACTAACTTGTACTTCTCCTGTTATAGCTGCTGATGTACTTGCCTCATCTAAATATTGCATTTCAGGCTGTGGTAGCACTACCCTGGAGAGTGGTGCCGTTGCATTGTGTGCTGGGGATGTTTCCATCTTCACTGGGAGAAAGTCTACAGGAAGTGGTGGTGGCGGTACTTCCTTTTTATGTCTGCTTCTGCTTGGTGTAGATTTAAGTTTTACTGTGGGCGCCGGCGGCGGGGGCGGGAGAATAGGTTCACATCCTGAGTGGGACTCTAGTAAATGTCTATATGCTGCACTACACTTCACTACCACTCCACACATATGACACACAGCTGCATTTAAATTGTCCATTTGCGGGAAGAGTCCATGGAGGCTCATGCTCTCGTACTTGAGGCGGTTGAGGCCCGCGCGGCGATACCGCGCTTGTCCTCGATCCGCCAGTTTATATGGATGGGAGTCGTGCACCCGCCGCACGGACGCGCCGCCTTTCGGCTCCACCGCCGCCGGCGTCGTGAACACCCCGCCATCATCGTCGCGACGTGGCGACAGGTGTCCTATTTCGCTAATCCATAGATCCCAAGGCTTCTCATTGCACTTGACTGGACTGACTATCTTCGCCGTAAAAGGAAACTCACCGGACATATTTTGCTGTTTACTGATGTTTCGATCAAGAAATCTGTCTCGCGTGTCCTCACGGGAGACCAGCCATAGCGAACATCTCGCTTACTTGATAGGTTATTATCCCATATCTGCCTCTAGATCGTTGCTCGGCAGACGCGGCGTCTGGGTCACATTGTACCGTGATGGTTCACTTCATTATTTACACACACGACACCGAAATGTTTTACGATTGTTTTAGCTTTTATATTTACAGAGACAGATGATCCTGCTCACTGACAGCTGATTATGCAGGTTGTAAGTTTTTCTCCACCACGGGCACTTCCATCTGTCGACAATCCTTTCTACATGGTTTTTCAGGTCCAAACTAATTGAAAGGTATATTTGTTGACTTAATTTTATGTTATATTGAACTTGCTACACACATATAAAATGTCTAAAATTTCTGTTTGGTTGGTGGTGGTTGTGATTTACTACAGAAAGCATCAACACTTTTTTGAGTATTTGTAATAAAGCAAAGACCGAATCTGAGTTTCTATTATCTATGGTCATTCATTGGTAAGTTTGAGTGACGTGACAACCTGTTACCAGAAGCTGTTGCTTTTCATATTAAATGTTAAATTATTCCCTTATGTATAAGTTAAAAATGTAAAATTATTAAAAACATTTTATATAAAACTGTCGTGAAGTTTTAAAAGAAAAACTGTGAATACTTTGCATAAAAATATGCCCATTTAACTTATTAATAATATAAAACTTGAGTTTGAGATTTTTTTCTAAAATTTCTAATAGCAATTATAAGCAAATAAAATATATGATAAATTTTAAAAATAATGGTTATATTGAAATATCA
This sequence comes from Graphium colonna, assembly GCA_025505425.1. Classification (NCBI taxonomy): domain Eukaryota; kingdom Metazoa; phylum Arthropoda; class Insecta; order Lepidoptera; family Papilionidae; genus Graphium; species Graphium colonna. Next base: position 2,160,682 of record JAOCPS010000014.1, read on the forward strand.
TTACATGTATATGTATTTACATGTTGTAATAAAAAATAAAAATTATATAAATCCATTTCGTTTCTCTTTTTAATTTAATAAGTACCATTTAATTTAGTTATTTTTTTTGCATATTTGTTTTATATTAAAGAACTTATATAGATGGTTAGTTTTTGTTTTTTAATTACTTTTTACTTTTATGTTTACATACCACCCAACCGTCTAATTAATAATTATTGGACACATATTACAGGCTCTGAGCTATAGCAATAGCACTGTTCGGCTTTAATGACAACCTTAAGAGATTTTTTTCTGAAATTTAAATTATA
>JAOCPS010000014.1:2161089-2178265 GCA_025505425.1 Graphium colonna
CTTCTACGGCCGTTCTCGCCCGGGGAAGTACCACCGCCCCGTATAAAGTCGGCATAAAATAAAGTATGCATAACTTTTGGGAATGGATGGCCGGATGGCCATGTCTACCCTTTTCTTTTCCTATTCTGAACCCCTCCAAATCCTTAATCATCAATGACCAAGATACAAGACATGGCCATCCGACATCCCTAGCCAAAGTCAGACGCACTTTATTTTATGCCGACTTTGTAAAGGACGGTGGTATCACCCCGGGCGATCGCGGCCGTAAAAGTGCAGCAAGAGCTGAGAAAAGACGTTCTACCACCTACGTTATGACCAAAAGCATCGGATCATCAATGAAAAATTATGCAGAATCGTCGAAATTCTTCGCGGGTTAAACCACAGTAACCAGTTAGTTACAAATATATTTTTTTTAAAGAAAATTTCAACTATTTTTTTTTTCTTTCTTTTACGCTACACCTACTCAAGTGGCTCTTACTTAATTAAATTCGGCCAGACCATTTTATCTTTAAAAAAAAAAATAGCGATACCTTTTTTTAGCGATGATTGGATCTTCCAATAGAGAACCGCTTTTTTGTATTAGGTTAAAAAGTATAAAAAACCTCAGCCACATAATCCTACGACGACGAACGCAACTAGAGGAAACTTAGTTGTTGCGACAGTCAAAAAGGCTCACATTTTAATTATTTTTACAGAAAACAGCAAAATCGACATCAAAAGCCTAAATATTCGTAGAAATTATGTATTTTAGATTTAAAAAAGCAATCGAGACCACCAAATAAATATATCCCTTCAAATTGAAAAATGACAATGGAAATCCGTTCAAAGTTTGCGGAGAAATTGGCAAACATACATACAAATAAATAATAAAATTTAGTTTAAAAACTAAAAAAAAAACACGCTTTAATAAGAAATCGAACTAAAAAGTAAAAAATTATAAGTCCTGACGATCCTAGTCAGGATAATGGGATATGATTATCAAATTATTGTAATGTCATCGACCCCTGAAGTCTGCAAAGTTTGAATATAATCTGTCGGCGGAAAGTGGGTCAAAATATTGTTCAAAGGAGTCGGTTACAAACTAGCAAACAAACATACAGGCGAAGCTAATAAAATCGTAACATACAGCCGAATCGAGAACCTCCTTTTTTGAAGTCGGTTGAGGATTACATCGATCGATATCACATTACGCAACACAATCTATATCAATGTAGATAAAAAATAACAGTTTTTAGTAATTACGTACGTGCATATCGTTATCGATGTATTATGAAAATAACAGGCCATTTCACGTTTCCGTTTACATTATGACTCATAGTGATGCACGGTGCGAATAAAAAAAAATAACCGGTGGAAGTAGGTGGGCGCGTCAAAGGGAAATCTAGTTTACCGGTTCATCGACTCGATTATTATAGGGGGCTGTTAACATTGGGTATGGTTATACAACTATTCTAGCTGCCCGCGTAATCTTTTCACAATATTTTTTATTGATGCTCCACACCTATTTGTCATATCTTTCTTTTTATCCCAAGCTTCCGTTTACAAAAGACAAATAAATTATTTATGGGTCAAGGTATACGCATGCATAATAAAATCCCACCATCTGTACTAAACCTACCGTTAGACCAATTTAAGTGTAAAATTAAAAATACACTTCTGCGTAAAGCTTGTTATACCGTCGCAGAATACTTTGCCGATTTAAACGCGTGGGATTAATATTGTTGATATTTGCGTAGGTCATACGAGGTAATTGTAATACAGATAATTGTAAACCTACATTATTTTAAAAGAGCAACTGCTGAGTTTCTCGCCCGCTCTTCTTAGCAGAATCTGCTTTCCGAGCTGGCGGTAGCTTCTTCAAGAACTTTGATATCTGTAAAATTTTGACGTTTCATAATAAAGCGTAAGCGTCTATTTGAATAAAGATATTTTGAATTTGAATTGTTTTAAAAATATCTGACCTGCAGGCCCTACCTATATTTTTCGATTTGACAGTTATGACATCATAACATAGATAGGGGTCATGCATATTCTTTTTAGAAAGTCAGGGAAATACGCGCTGATTACTCAATTACCGGAAAGTAAGATGGTCCATGCGACGGATGGGCATGTAAAAAGTCGGTCCCGGCCAAGAAAACCTTTGACTGTAGTTAAAAAATGTCAGTGCCTTAAAATATATTAACAAGTTGTGGAAGGCAGATGCCAGTCGTTCTGTGAAAAAACTGATATTCAGGTTATATGAGAAACCTACCCCAAAGTATTTAAAAAAAAGGAAAAAAGCAAAGAAAAGAAAAAGACATACAAATAAGATGTTTATTTTGGGTCATTTTTTAGACAGTTATTCAAAAAATAGAATAAAATATTACAAATTTCAATCAATTTGTAATATTTCCTATATACCTAGTCTTGCCATAAATATTGTAACAAAGAAAAAAATATTTTTTTAATTGCAAATGTCATTTATTACTTTTACAATGTGTTAGTTTAATACATAAATATAAAACAATTTAAAATATAAAAAGCTTATTCGAATTGGTCTCCATTGGCTGCAATACAGTCTTTTAAACGTTGAGGCCAGTTATCAATAGAAGCATGCACTCTTTCCATGGGAAAATTCTTCACTGCCAATCGTATGGATTGTTTTAGGGACTCCAAATTATCATGACGTTTAGAGCAAGCCATACTCTCTAAAACTGACCATAAATCATAATCCAGCAGATTTAGATCGGGATTAGACGACAACCAGTCTTCAGCCCTGATGAAGTTCGAAACGTTTGCTTCCAAACAAGACTGCGTGGACCGAGCTTTACGACCCGGCGCCGAGTCTTGCTAGAAGGACTATACTTGGTTATTGAACATGGTGTTGTTAAAGGGCTTAACTATTCTCAAGAATGGCATCTTGATACTTGATACTTGTGCCGATGTTTTGATACCTTTTTCACAAAAATATGGCTCAGTCACTCCTTCATCTTTTAAAATAGACGACACGGTTCTAGGTGCTATCTTCATCTCCCGAGATAAAATCTTTTGCTTTCGGACAGGATTTCTTCGAATTCTTTCCCTTAAAGCTTTGCCCACCTCTTTCATACGAACACTACGTGAACGGCCAGATCTTTTTCTGTCACAAACAGAGGAGGTCTCATTGTACGTATTATTAGGCCGTCACACAAACATTTCACTTATACCAAATGTATGGAGGGTTTTAAAAATCGCATTTGGCTCCATACCTACTTTTATGTAATACAATCACAGCGATTCGCTTCTCTTTATCACCCCACTCCATTTAATTATCGCAAAATATTGTACCATGTGTTGGGCGCCAAAATGAGAAAACACAATGAACAATCGATGATGATGATATTAGTTTTATCATTATTTTAGTCATTGAACTTAAAAAGTAATATTACTTTTTTTGATTTCCACGCATTGTTTGTAAAAAGTACTATACAAGCCTTGGCCACAACTAGGCATTGATGGACACGTATGTCTGCCTCGGCCCACATTTGCACGTTCGGCCATCAACGCCTCAGTTGCTGGACGCTGCAGTAATGTACTATAGTCCATACAACTAGGTCTTGTTCTTGGAGAATTTTGGTAGTTTTAAAGGCCGAAGCCACGTTTTCATTGTTCAATAAACAATCGTATGAAAATGACATATTCCAAATTCAAATGAAATATTTATTTTTAATTGTAACAGTATTTATAGCCAGACTATGTATAATATTCACAGACGTCGCGACTGGGAGTCAAAAATGGCGGCATTCCATACAAATAACAGACTTTATATTTTTTCCTCTAAAACCAAGCGTTGCCTAGAAATTTCGCTATACACGGGTCTAATTAATTTTCTTCATTCTTTGTTTCCAAATTGTCCGATATATTGTCCTGAAAATTGCTTTAAAGATTGCATCAAAAATTACCTTTAGTCGGCAAGCCGAATTTTTCACCGCTTTTACAGAATAAAAGCCCCCACGAAGCCAAGGCTAGTCATATTTTTGTCTCCATTTGAATTACTTATTCTATGATGATTTATTCTATAGTTAGTATCAGAGTTTCACATAAAAGATATTATAGTTCTTAGTGTTTTTATTCTACGCAAACCTGCTGTTACTCCAACCAGCCCTTTCGAAAAAACCAAGCTGCTCAAAATACAGACCCTTTACTAAGGAAATGAGCCATGGACACAGAACGTTTTTACCTCTTTTTTCAAATTAGGAAGTTTCCTGATACAACAAATATCAATATCACATAGTTGAGTCATCCAAGTATTCTACAACTGTTTATTTAATTAACTTGTAAGTGTATTTTTAATTTAAAATTTGTGTTCGCGTCACTAGCAGTGGCACTCATCGATATACTCTCAATTTGACTAATATTTGGTCGAGTGACGATATTAATAGAGTGAAGCTCGACCGTCCTACGCACAAACAGGCCACGCTCTCTTTGCCGTTGGCGCTTGAGCCATACAAATATATTAGCAATTGTATCTGGACTCATTGTCCATCGAAGATTAACGCCACAGTACGCTTACGCCTACGCCGCTTTTTCAATCAGCTATCGAAGGTTCGCGAGTGTTGGTCAAAAAGACTGGCAAGCACAACAAGTGACTGGTACGGCGCAGTTTACCAGTGCATATTGGAGAAAGGAAGATGTCAGTCTGTCCTATCCTTAGCCACTTATCACCCCATATTGCCATCTCCGCCAAACCCACCCGCTTCGCCTCATGTCAGCGTGTTCAATTCATATAGCTTGGTCGCCGCGCCAACAATATAAATTGAAAAGGCGTGCCATGAATGATCTGTTGACCTTTTGTACCTGATGAATTGGTATTTTCAGTTTATCCTAACTTTTAGTATAAATATACGTCTGTAACAATTTTAAACGAATTATTCAATGTTTCAACGTTGTAATCTCATTATATGCCAAAAATACCTTTCCTTAACGAGGCTTTGATAAAATCAATTATAACATATTCTTCTGTAGCATTGCTTATTTCCTTTATCTTTAGCCGCAACCCTTTTCACATTTTTATCGGAATTATAGTTCAAAGTTTATATTCATGGTTGAAATTCAGAGAGCAAAGAAGTCAATATTATTTGAATACTATTACTTGTGCACAGAGTCTTTATTTTTTCAATTTCTGAGATTCTAATGAAATGTAAAAAAACATGGCTTGTAAGGCTGCGGCCAAAACCCTTTAAGATCTAACTTGTCAGTGGTAAAAAACTAAAAAAATTTCCACTTAAATCAATTGAAACCAAAGTAGTTTTAAAATATTGATTATAAGATTGGCTAAAGAGAGTTCAAGAAATAAAAAGCTAAGCTTGTATAAAACAAAACAGGCACTTCACATAATGATTTTTTTTTCACGTCATAAGTTTATCCGCCCGTCCGATAAATTGTTTGACAGTCAATATTAAAAAATATTTTTTATGTCAAACACGTTTCAGTTATTGCTTGTTTCGCCATATTGATGATTTAGTTTCGAGTTACAAAGTATTTATTTAGGTTTGAGTTACAAAGTATTGTTGATAAGAATCATAAGTTAATTTAAATGAAGGTGGATACGCTCATTTTATCAATCGAAAAATTGTATCTTTTTGTAATGTACTTTTATATGTACTGTACACCATATGGCACACGCTTAATACATTTCTGGCACATCTTTCATCCAAATCAAACATTCAGAATTTGCGTGATGGATCTCCTAGGCATTTGGGTCTACAGTTCATTTGGATCTACTGGGCATTTGGATCTACTGTTCATTTGGATCTACTGGGCATTTGGACCTACTGTTCATTTGGATCTACTTGGCATTTGGATCTACTGTTCATTTGGATCTACTGGACATTTGGATCTAATTGGCATTTGGATCCACTGGGCATTTGGATCTACTGGGCATTTGGATCTACTGGGCATTTGGATCCACTGGGCATTCGGATCTACTGTTCATTTGGATCTACTGGGCATTTGGATCTACTGGGCATTTGGATCTACTGGGCATTTGGATCTACTGGGCATTTGGATCTAATTGGCATTTGGTTCTACTGGGCATTTGGATCTACTGGGCATTTGGACCCACTGCGCATTTGGATCTACTGGGCATTTGGATCTACTGTTCATTTGGATCTACTGGGCATTTGGATCTACTGTTCATTTAGATCTACTTGGCATTTGGGTCTACTGAACATTTGGATCCACTGGGCATTTGGATCTATTGGGCATTTGGATCTACTGGGCATTTAGATCTACTGGGCATTTGGATCTACTGGGCATTTGGATCTACTGGGCATTTGGATCTACTGGGCATTTGGATCTACTTGGCATTTGGATCTACTGGGCATTTGGATCTACTGTTCATTTGGATCTACTGGGCATTTGGATCTACTTGGCATTTGGTTCTACTGGGCATTTGGATCTACTGGGCATTTGGTTCTACTGGGCATTTGGATCCACTGGGCATTTGGATCTACTGGGCATCTGGATCTACTGTTCATTTGGATCTACTGGGCATTTGTATCTACTGTTCATTTGGATCTACTGGACATTTGTATCTACTGTTCATTTGGATCTACTGGACATTTGTATCTACTGTTCATTTGGATCTACTGTTCATTTGGATCTACTGGGCATTTGATCTACTGTTCATTTGGATCTACTGGGCATTTGTATCTACTGTTCATTTGGATCTACTGGGCATTTGTATCTACTGTTCATTTGGATCTACTGGGCATTTGGATCTACTGGGCATTTGGATCTACTGGGCATTTGGATCCACTGGGTATTTGGATCCACTGGGCATTTGGATCTACTGGGCATTTGTATCTACTGTTAATTTGGATCCACTGTTCATTTGGATCTACTGGGCATTTGATCTACTGTTTATTTGGATCTACTGGGCATTTGTATCTACTGTTCATTTGGATCTACTGGGCATTTGTATCTACTGTTCATTTGGAGCTACTGGGCATTTGTATCTACTTTTCATTTGGATCTACTGGGCATTTGTATCTACTGTTCATTTGGATCTACTGGGCATTTGGATCTACTGTTCATTTGGATCTACTGGGCATTTGTATCTACTGTTCATTTGGATCCACTGGGCATTTGTACCTACTGTTCATTTGGATCTACTGGGCATTTGATCTACTGCTTACTTGGATCTACTCGGCATTTGTATCTACTGTTCATTTGGATCTACTGGGCATTTGTATCTACTGTTCATTTAGATCTACTGGGCATTTGTATCTACTGTTTATTTGGATCTACTGGGCATTTGGATCTACTGTTCATTTGGATCTACTGGGCATTTGGATCTACTGTTCATTTGGATCTACTGGGCATTTGGTTCTACTGTTCATTTGGATCTACTGGCCATTTGTATCTACTGTTCATTTGGATGTACTGAGCATTTGGATCTACTGGGCATTTGGATCTCCTGGGCATTTGGATCTTCTAGGTATTAGGACATCTTGAAATTAGATTCTTGTAGGAATTTGGATCTGCTGGTCATATGTCTCTACTAGGTATTTGGATCTCTAAGGTATTAGGATCTAGGCATTTGGATCTCTATCGCGCCAAGAGTTTTAGTTTTTGTTGTTTTTTAAGTTTCATAATAATGCTGCGGTTGGAAAAATGGGCCACCTATGACCTCAATGGTTTGAATATGGAAGAATTTTTTTCATATTGATACCCTTGAAGTCTTAGGTGGCTCAAATTTTTGAAAACCTGGTTGCAATCACAATCTCGTGTAAGACTTTTGACATACAAGGAGAATAAAATAGTTGTGTTCATATTTTTTGTCTGTTAATAATTATATAATTAATAAATATATATAATTGTATATAAATATCAATAAAAATTTTCAATTATTTCTTAGTTAGCTTAAAATTGAATTATTGGCAACAATTAAATTAATTTAGCCAATGCAAGGCAAATATATAAACACAAATATATTTTGTTGATTTTGAAAGACAAGCTAATCTAAAATAGGAATAAAAAAGGTCAAATGAAACCAAGCGGGCAACTTTCAAATTTTTCTTTAATCAATAATTTAAAGCTTACAGGAGACATTCTTCGTTTCGGATTAGTGCGTGCCGGATCGCGCTCCGGCTCCGGATAGCAAACGGAAATTTCGCCGCTACACTTAGGTGATAGGGGCGAGAGTCGCGCGACCGCATCTCATGCGTGGCACGGGTCCCGCCGCGGGAGCGAACCTGTATACCTCACTACCCATCCTGTTCCGGTAAGCTATCAATACTGTCTTCATTCCATGTCTAAATAACCCGTGGACAGACGTAAAAACTGACGGAACGGTATGGTGAGTATAGGACATTGAAAAGGCACAGGCGAAAGGAGTCATGCCTAAACTCCCACTATACGCATGTGTTGCCAGCTCAAACAAACGCGAAAACGCTGCAAATCATCAAGAGAGGAATGTAAAAATGTCTATTTCTTAACGATTAGTCAACAATCCGCTTTTACTTTTAATCGCCTTCGTCGTTTCGATAAGGGGAGGTCGCGCGTTTTAAATGCAACCGAAATTGGCTGGCAACACTTAACATAATTGACATGGCGTTGTTGGGGCCTCGAAAAAATCGGTACAAAAAAACGAGTAGGACTTCCGAACACAAATGCGACTGTCGGACACTTGTGCGGATCCTAACCATGTCTCGGATAAAAAAAATACGCTGTCACGAGACGCAGGAGTTGTTCCAACGGTAACCCCTCTCTCGAGTGTTGTACAGACGCAAAGTAAAATCTCTTCCGTCAAAATCCACTTGCTCTCCACTGAAAATATAGTGTAGTAACAAAAGGACTTCAATACTCATTCAATACATCCCATACATACACACACGCACACATTCACCTTTGTTCGGAGCTCCGCACACAAAGAAACAACGTTCAAAAGCGTAATTCACAACACTGTTACAACCGAATACACCAAACCGTCGGAGCCCCGCTGTCTTCATTACGCCTTTTTGACAGATGGCATTTGACAACTGGCCGGTTAACAGCCGTCGAGTGTTGGCGTCTAACACGCATTGGATTTTTACTCACAACCAACATTTCATCGCCATAATCGCTCTAATCTTCATCAAAGATGCTCATTATATTACATTTGTTGCCTTAAAGAAGTTTTTCTCTTTCTCAATAAATAGATTTTTTGCATAAAAAGACCATTTTCACAATCACCAGAGTGAGAAGATGAGACCAGCTCAAAGGTGTAAGTTGATGCTTTGTTTGTCTTTTTGTACTATTTTCTATGCAAGTCATTACATTTCTTTGATAAAGATGAGATCTAAGAACATATAAATACAATCCAAAGTACGAGTCTGATTTTTATAACATAATTGGAACACAACAATGTATTGCTTATTGTTATAGCTTCATTCACTTGGTTTTTTGTCAGTCACATAGTTGTTCGATTGTTGCTTGGTTGGTAAACGTTTATAGAATTTCCATTCCTTTTTAAAAATATATCTATGCAAAATATTTTATTTTAATGATCTTCAGTGATATAACATATTCTATTAAACGACATTTGTATTGCTTATTGTTTTAAGTTTATTTATTTGGTTTTTCTTTAAAGAAGATGCAGTTGTTTGATGACTGCTTGGCTTTTCTTGTCAAAACAGCTTCTTGATTATGGAATAAGTTTGTTGAAGTCAACTATTGGTGAGGTGTTTTCCTTATTACACATACATATTGTAAGGCAGTTTGTTTTTTTTTCTATTCTGTTGTTTGCTGCATTCTTGTTGTTAAGTACACAGTTTTAATGAGAGCTGCATGCTCATGTCACATAGTTGTTAACTTGTTCTGTTCTTGATTTATAAAAATGCATAGTTTTTTGATGGCTGCTGCATATGTTTATTAAATATATTAATCAGGTAGACAGCTCGCAATGGGGGTGGTAACTTATCCAAGGAAGTTCGCTGGTGTCGCACAGGTCTGTTCAGGGCTGTTGTCAAAGACACAATTGTCCAGTTACTGGCTGTTCATTTATACATATCGTTTTGTTGCTGATGTTGAGGACAGCTGCTTGCAATTAGAATGTTCGCTTTTCGTAATTAGCCATGGAGGCAGCCGCTCGAGGAGAGGAGAGTAGAGTAGAGAGTGGACGGGCCTAGTTGCGCACGGGTTGCGCGGGGTGGTTGAGCGGGTTGTGGGGCGCGTGGGGCGCGTGCTGGTGGTGCTGCTGGGGGTGGTGGTGGCGCTCCAGGTCCTCGAGCGAGAGCGCGTTGGGCACGTGCACGGAGGGCAGCTTGCCGGCCGAGGCGCGCGCCAGCAGCTCGGGCGAGAACCAGCGCGCCAGCTGGTTGTCGCCGGCCGCGCCGCCGCCCATCTCTGCAAGGGCGCAACGCACGCATTGAACCGCGCTCGTGCCTCGTGCACAGACACGGCCCAAATGGGAGTTAAACCCGAACACATGTTGCAAATATGTGCAATTCTAAAACTTAAATAAAACTAACATTTCATTTAAACCAAAAGCGTCTATGATTTTTTATATATTGTTATATAAGCAAATAAATAAGCTAGTATAATATTTCATTAATATTTTACATTTCATAAAAATAAACATAATTATTATTATATACTAATTCAATATTCAAAAATTATTAGATATAATTTTTTTAAACGAACTCATTATCCTTCCCTTCCTTCTCAAAGATAAGTGACTAAAAAAACATTCATACATTGTATTATTACTATGACATATTATTCACGATATTTAGAAATAAAATTTAATTACAATAATCTAATCAACCAACACTATAAAGACCAAATTTATCTGTTTACTTTTGCTTTTTTTCTAAAAGGTAAAATTTTATGTAATATTTATATTTCATCACCATTATCTTAACATCATATCATTATAAAAATATGAATGTTATATACATTGTTAGAAATATCAAGAAGTTCATAAGGAAATACCAAAATCAACTATTATTCTAAGTAAAAGAAGTCTGATTACAAAATTAAATTATTTACAAAAATTCACATTGATGTCAGAGAAACCACAGCCAAAAAGCTTAAAAATTATGAAACAAATTGATATATAAATCACATCATAAACTTTATGGAAAACAAAAACAATTAATTTTGATCAAACTACATGATGAGTTACTTCAATAGGAAAGCTTGCGTTAGTTGTTAGGACAATAACATTTTGATCACAGGGACATGCTTAAATTAATAATATATTCTTAATATCACTAAATATTGATAGCATGTTTCAAACAACTTTGAGAAGAATAAAAGTGTGTGTGTGTACACACCGTTATCTGCAGATACTCAAATCTTAAAGATAAAATTCAAGTAAACTGATTATTTAACATAATTTTTAGTATTAACTTAAAGTAAATTAATCTTTAATAATCTATCAAAAAATAAATAATTATTATTCACTTGGTCAGCATTTGCAAACTGATTAAGACAGATATTTGCATAAATTGCGCATATTAACTGGCATACTCCTTCGAAACAGCTCAACCGATTTTTATGAAATTTTATAGGTATTATCGTACCCTCTAAGTGCTAAAGATGGTTCACCACAAACATTTATTTTTATTTTTTGGATTTTTAAATCTTTGTTTCTTTATGATGTAACAAAAACATAACTGAACCGAAAATTTTCACCCTTTTTAGTAAAAGAACCACAAGAATTCCTATTTTATAGCTATTTTACTAAATTAATAATCTTTAAACCCTGTTTAAAACCTATACTCACCAGAAATTATTTATATGACCAAAAAACGACAGGACAGCTAGTACCCATTTAAAATTTTAGACTTACTTTAAAACGAATAAACTGTAACATTACCATTGAGAGTCCTATGATGCGAGTGCATGAGCAGCTGCTGCAGGGTGCTGCCTCCGCTCACAGCACGGGACATATTGCCCATCGACCCCATGCCACCCATCCCTCCCATGTTGTTGTATTGCTGTAAAATATGCAAATTAATTATATATTTAATATCATTTCATATTATCACTATTACTTTATCAGAAAATTAAAAAAACTGACTACTAAAATTACAAAATAACAAATTGCTTCAACTATCCTTATAAAATTTAAAGATTTTCTTTAGGATCTCAACATCAAATTGTTAACTTTCAACCTTAAATTATACCGCTTAAAAAAAAAATATTTTCGGATTGGTCCAGTCACTAAAAACTGAAAAATTGTCACTGGACATTTAAATACATAAACATGTATTGCTGTTAATTAGTTTCATAGTTTCACTAAAACTACAAAGTGACAAACAAAACAAACTTCTACCTCCTAGTCTTATTCCCAAATTACTTGGGGTTAGCTTCTAATCCAACCAAATATTATCTGAATATCAATCTTTACACCAGACCTCAGCAAACCCAAAGGGATAAACTGGATTTAAAGTAAAGTGTCAGGATATTTGACGCCACTGACATCTCAAGACTGTCAAAGGTGTTTAGTTGCACTTTTCTGGCAAGGAAACACCTTTATCAGGTAATCACACCGAATTGCCCTGACCCACCCAACAAACAATAACACAAAGTCATTGTCCTCTGATGGGATTGGAATCCATAACCTCAGGTTTATAAAGTAAGGGTCTATACAACTAGGTCAAGGAGGCGGTTAAAGTTTATATACAAACAAATTTGAAGAATCAAAGAGTTAAGAAGATCTTATAGTCAAGATATCAACATATTACATTGCATTTGATGGTCAGTTTTTAATTCTCCTGCAATATATATCCACAATAAAATATCCTAATTAATGAATGATGTTTCAATTAAAAAGACACATATTTATATCATGATAATATAACACTAGTGTTTCACAAAGATATATTATAATTTAAATTTTTTTTAAAGGAAGAGAAACAAGCAGACGGTTTACCTGATGTAACGCCCATAGAAACACAACATCCGGATAGTTGTAATTGCATTGTCAACCTGGCAAATTACATAGGTTTATTGGATGGGATTTGATCAGGACTAAGGATTTGTAGGGGAAAGGGTAAGAATGGCTATCCGGCAACCCCAAAAGTCAGGCATACTTTATTTTATGTAGCCTTTGTCAAGGGCGGTAGTACTTCCACGAGCGAGCGTGGCCGTAGAAGTGCAGCAAAAATTGTGAGAAGATGCTCTACCACTCCAAAAGTATATGTAAATAAGAAACGGGAAAACTCACCGAAGTTGGCACAGGCGGGCGTTGCTGCGGGTGCGGAAAGGGACGCGCACCGCTCCCCATTTGCTGAAAAAAACAAATTGTTACATTTAATTTTAATTGATAATCCTGAAAACCGTTCCAATAGTTGGCTTGCTGTTTTTTGTGGTAATAAATATATATTTTTATTGTTATTCAACGCCTACTGTATTAATTCATACTCCCTAACCTAACCATTCCGAATAATTTTCTAGTGTGATTTTATAGTGAATTTGTCCACGGTACTCATATATCCTATATGTTAATCTGGCTAAACTAACTGCATGTTAAATTACATCCAAATGCATCCATCAGATTTGCATAATGGGATGTTATAAAATAACCGAACAAATTTTCACATTTATAACATTAGCAAGAAGTAAGATAAGATATATATTGTTCAAATTTTCATTGTTTGTACAATAGCTTTTTATTGAACTTGTCATTAATATTTTTAAATTAATTAATTTTAGTTTCACATAGAAAAAAGAAAACTATCTTATCTTAGAGTATTGCATCCATCCAAGCTGTATAACGCATATTTTTTATATATAACATATAAACAAATATTATTTGATAATACAAAAAAAAAATATTGATTGATATCATTTATTTTATCAATAAAGGAAAAAAAAATACTCTTTCTATATAATCTATCAAGAGCTAATCCAATCTACTCAATGCACTGAGTTGACATAGTTGGATTGAGTTGAAATTATTTCATTTGAATACCAAATTAGATCACTCAAATGAATCAGTAAGTTGAACCATGGCTTTATTTCCATTACTATTATTACCCCATGTTAATCGTACCTGTTGCTGCTGTTGTGTCATATAGAGATGCTGGTATTCAGCCGGCGAGTTGAAGCCGATCGGTGGCGCGCCGCTTTGGTTGCCCTGCAATTATAAAACACTATAAAATATTTTCAGTGTAAAACATTTTATAATACTGTAATATATATTTTTTGAGGTTTATTGAGACTTATACAGATTCAAAATTATTAAGTAGAGTTAGACCACATTTAATCAAATGGATTATTTATTGTGAAGAAAGTTATAATTAGCGGGATAGACATGTCCAAAACCAGGATATTCCACATCTTAAAAACTCTCAAATTAAAATGAATAAATATTAAAAGGAATCACCTTGACGATAGGCCTGCCTTGGGGCATCTTGTGCGGCTGCTGCCACTGGGGAGGCGCCTGGGGCTTCGGACTGCCTGACTCAGAGTCCTTGTCCGCTGTCATCTTGCGCAACACCTGAAACATCACAAGATATTGGTTACGAATGAACATTATATATTTATATATTGCATACAGGGTTAATGTATAAAATTGCCTTTTGCTTCTAAAAAATAGAAACAGTTTCTTTCTCACTGTATTTTTATTTATATTCCAAAATATTTGCAGTTTAGCAAAAGAGCTGGTGACAATACCAAGTTGTCTAGTTAGTTGTTCATGTCTACTAGACATTATTCATGAATAACATATGCCTGCCGATATCTCTAGTATTTTATATCTATTACCAAAATTATTAATGACAAATAATATACCAAAATTTGAGGATTGATTGAATGTTTGTAATAATATTAATATGAAGAACTTTGTACCTCTTTTAACAGGAATTGAGCGGAAGAAGTATAAAATTTGGCATATTCATAAATAGAAGTAGCTTGTAAAATTAATATTTTTCATATAATAAGTTAAATTATTAAACAAAAGCATTACACACACTATCATGCGCTTTTACCCATCAAAATGACATGTCATATAAGCAACTTATGTCAAGCGATTCCTTCACAATCTTAAAAATATTACATGAATTGATGTGACATTTAAAAAATTAGGGCGTCTAGTAGTATTATTCATAGCAACTATTTTTGCCAAATTATCATTAAATTGAAGTTTTATATTAGTAAGACTTTATTTTTCGGTTTTCAAAATGTCTTTCGTCTCTCACTCGAAGTAGAAGTATAAGAAACAAATTTGCCAATATATACCTTCACTGTTCTTTACATTTCCGACATCGTATTGGAAGGACATTGAGCACAAACGATGTGAAGGCATGTTGTTACTACTTCGACGAAAAATGGAAGGCGAATTCCGACGAGTACGGCCAAATGATTTACATTGATGATTGATAAGACTGAACTATGATCTCTTTCCATAATAGAGAGAGTTAGAGACTGAGGGAAGGTTAAAGAGCGGGACGAAACGAGGGTTAGAAAGAGAGGGGGAAGGAGTAAGGAAAGAGAAAGAAAGCGAGAGAGAAGGAAGAGTTGATAGAGGTAGGGAGAGAGGGGGATAAAGAGGGAGGGTGTGTGATATGTTGACAAAGGAGGAGATAACGGGAGAGAAAGAAGAAACTTACCGAGGTGGGCGTGAAGGAGATGGGGGTGGGCTGCGGCTGCTTGGCGCCGTCGTGGCGGCGGCGGTAGTTCTCGCGCTGCTCCTCCAGCTTCTTCTTGATGAGCGCGCCCTGCATGATGCTCTGCGTGTGCGCGGCCAGCTCGCGCGGCGACGGGATGCGCCCGGGCCCCATGCCGCCCACCTCACCTACGCACACGCACACGCACACTCGCCATCACTCACTCTCCCACCGGACTTTCAATACTTTGTATTTAGATAAAAAACCATTGCGAGAAGGATTTAGAAGCCGACCCCAAGTATCTTGGGAATAAGGCTTTGCTTTATTATATGATAATTATAGAGCATCACTTAAATTTTACAAATAGTTTATCTTTATTACAATTTTAATCTAGTGTATACACGGCAACTGGTGAATCACTTTCAATATTTGAGGATGTTATATGTAGGGATGACATATGAAGAATAAAAATAATATTAAAAATAAATATTAATTGAGCAATGAGTAAATTTAACCGAAAGTTGAATAAATAATTACATAACGTATGGGCTTCCTAGCGGACTAGGCCCGGGCGGGCTTCATCTTCACACTTACTACATACAAACTTACAAGGTAATTAAACCACTAGTGTGTAATGTAATGTAAATAAGTAAATTTGAGACACGAGTTAAAGACATTAAATTACTCATTTGTTGATGTAATAGTTATTGCGTATCTAAAGCAAAGCTAAATAAAAATTAACAGAATATTTCTCGAATTTCTAGTTATTTTTGGCGTTTTCTAGTTATTTTTTTCGGAGGACAATAATTTTTGTATATATAATAATTTTGAATGTAAGTTAACATATTCCCTGCGATCAGTGTTTACTGCCATTTTTTCACTACAAAATTTTAATAATTCTAGAGACAAAATTAGAAACGTGTATTATATTCGAGAAATGTATGTTGGTAATGTATACACAATTTAAAGTTAAACTTTGCTTATTCTTGAGATATCCGTTGAACTACTAGTTATCACAAAGGGGTTATGACAAATACAGTTTTACAATGCCAATAACAACAAATACCTGGATGGTGCACCGAGAGGGTGTTGGGGCTGGGGGCCATGATGGGGGACACACAGAACGCTGCGTCCAATTGCAAATCACATAATGTCAATATGAGCGAAACATCTAGCTAACACCTAAGTACTTACTAGATAATTTAACTTCTAGCATATTAATGTTACGCCTAGCACAAATAGTGTATATTTAACAATATCTACGATAGAATGTTGAGTATATTAGGATGTCCCATAAGTTTATTGCAACGTATTATATGTTTGCAAGCATATTTTACCCATTTATCGCTCTGAGTTCAGTTGTCTCACAGATACATCAAAGTATTTTCATTGGTGACAAAATCTTTTTAATACGTCCATATTAAAAGGTAACCAAATTAAGTGTCTCATTATTTTTAAATGAACAATTTTTTTATAGAAAGGAAGACACACGAGCAGACGGTTAACCTGATGGTAAACGATCCCGTCTCCCATGGACGAGTGGGTTGCCAACCTGGGAAATTGTATAGAATAGTTTATGGGATAGAATGGGGTCAGGATTTTGAATTAAGAGGGGA
>JAOCPS010000014.1:2202880-2213969 GCA_025505425.1 Graphium colonna
CGCTCGCGACGGGCCCCGGCGCGCCGCTCCCGCCTCCGACATTCTGCGGACATTAACGCTGCATTATTTGGGACTAATTAAGCGTCGTATCACACGCTCATCGATGGGACACCTTCAAACATTTAAAACGTTATTTGTGAGGATCATATATGAAAAATTAAAAGATTGTTAAAGATAAATATCATTTTAAGTACAATGGCCTTTTTTTTTTCAATCGAAGCAGCTGGCTATACAATGCGGATTAAAAGGTATTTTATTATAAGGTGTAAATGATACATTCCTGCGCGCAGTGAACGCTTTAAACATTTATTGAAAATGTTTTAAAAAGAAATAACCTTGTTTTTATTATTATACCCTAAAAGTTATTGCATAACTTTTAATATTTATCTTGCTAACAATAAACATCAATCGCCCTATTCACAAGGTTCCCACCTTGCGTTTGTATTGCCGCCTTTGTTGTTTTGTTTACTTGAATGCCCCTTTAAATTTGAAATAAATTTGTTCTAACTGGTTATCCATGATTAACGACAGACACTGTATGTAATTCATTGATATATCAAGCCATATACAAATATGTAAAAATATATATGACTTAATATATCAAAATAAAAAGAGTAAGTATATTCAAACGACAACAGTACTCGAGCTCAAACGCACACGATTTATGAAAACGTACCATCACGTTCCATGGATGCAGATAAATAAATAACTGTGCATTACGTTCCAAGTAGACAAATTGATTTGATTGGTGAAACCAACTCTAATTTAATAATATGTTGCTTACACGGAGTCTATAAAAGCAGCTTTTAGAATTTATCTCTCATAAAACATACTTTATAAATACTACATTGTCATTGAATTTAATTTGACTATTATATGGATATTTCTCAAGTGTCGTAAACTCTTTTTGCTTTTCTATGAAATAAATAAATAAGTAATAAAAATTAAATTACATCTCGTTTTCAATAGTTTAATTCGTAGGTATAAATAATAAGTGTACCGATTGCGCCACGCTAACCCTGCGTCTGGACCCACGAACAGCTGTTCAACGTGTTAAACATTCATTGAAACCAATTTGAAATATGTTATTCTATATTTCAGTATAAATATGTTGTTGTCGAAAATAAATTTATTTTAAAAACCACATGATTTACTTTCCCGAAGAAAAGATAACCATAATTGTTATAAATAATTAATGACGCAAAAATTGATGACAGAAAGCTTATAAACATATGTATAACTTTGTACTAAACCATTACAAATAAGTTACAGAAATACATTTGCATGATTATGAAGTTTTGGGAATGGATTAAATAGAGAAGCTGAAAGAGGAAGTAAAGGTTGCAGATAGAAGTCACCTGCGGCCAGTCGCAGGCGGGGGGCGGCGCCTGCTTGGCGGCCTTGGCGGCGTTCTCGATGCTCTCGATCAACGACTTCACCGAGAGCCGCGAGTCCTGGCGGCTCACGCCTGCACACGCACACACACACACACCTTTATTGTATGGACCGACTGGAAAGGAACTAATATTATTTGCGGATAAACCATCGCCATTATCGAATACTAATCTAACTCCAAGCCGGCGTTAAATTAACTGTCCTTGACTTTTAAGGTTCCCGGATGTCTATCCTTGACTTTCCTTCTTTACTACCTTTTTCTTGATAACCAATAAGACTTAATAACCATCCTCTTTTTCTCTATTTTTCATCACCTTTTATTTTTTTAAAACTATCTAACCATTTCCAACTTGTTCGGAATCCATGAGATGATAGATGAATTGTGTGTTTGCTTACAAATTGTAACTAACAAGATTATGGAATCACCTATATGTTTTTAAATAAAATTGTGGTTGTTTAAATGTGATCTTATTTATGTCAAATATGTATACGATAATTTATAGAGTAGATTCGTTAATAGCTTATTCACTAAACGCACGACGTCAGCGCTTGTAGTTGTAGAGACACTAACGAAAACTTGTGTTAGTTTATAATAAAATAAACAAGTTAATATATGGAACAGAATGATTTACCATTGAGGGCATAAATTTATGCTGCCATAAGTACATGTCTTTTTATACATATAAATCGGAAAGCAGGCAAACAGCCCATCTCATGTTAAGTGAAACCATTAACCGAAGACGTCTCCAATATATGAAGAATCGCATGTGCATTGACAGTGTTGGATATTGAAACGAAACAGTTATTTATTTGTATGTTACAAAATATGTATGTATATGATATTTTATATATGTGTATTTGTTTTAGTTAAGTGTAAGTATTTAAGTATATAATTTTGTTAATTAATATATATCATATAAGATATTAATATTATTATATTTTATTATGTCTATGTGCAACTACCTGATTTTCTCTGTGGACTGGTAGATAATGCAATGGGGTATTAAGTCCATCCTTGCACATATTTTGTGCATAATATACTGATTACATATAATGATCGGTTTGAAGCATACAATGAATTCTGTAGGGAAAGCGGAAAAGTGTAACTAGGAGACAAAAGAATGGTCATCCGATGTCCTCAAAATGGCATGCCGGCGTAGGGCCCTGCGAGAGCGTCTTTCGCCAGAGTCGTAGGAGAGCGAGGCTTGCCTTTGGCGCGGCGGTGCGTGGCGGCGGTGGCCATGATGTCCTGCAGCGACGCGCTGCTCAGCAGCGGCGGCGGCGGCTCCTCGCGCGGCGCTGCACAGACAACGCTCTCTCAGCCCTGCGACCCCTGGCCGCAGCGGCCACGGGCGGGCTGCTGGGCGAGGGCTTTCTTACGGCCAACGATTGTCATTTCAAAACTATTCCAAGCGACATTTCGTTATAATGGAATCTTTTTTATCTTTATACTTAAATGATAATACTACGCAAATAATCCATAACTGAAGATATGGATTATATACGTATATCGACGGCAACCTGAAACGATACCTCCACCCGATGGAAATTAGTGTGCCGACTGTATAAAACGAAATGCTATTTATATCAAGCGTTACACACCATCATGCCCAATATACACTACTAAAATTACGTACACATTCAAAAAATGATAAACTAAATAACCGAAGAACATTTATACGCTTATATACATTCCGCTCCCGGAAAAAGCGATGCACAAACTGTCGAATATGCCTGCATGCATGAGAGTACCACCACCACCGATGGAGCCATGGCCACACCAGACGACACACAGAAGAGCGAACTACGCGTCCGCAGTTATTGACAGAGCCACACGGACGCTTAGTGATGACACAAGGAAGCCCAACTTACGCGGCCGCGGCGGGGCGTTCAGAGAGCGCGTGGGGTGCGACAGCCGCTTGTGCCCTAGCGTCTGCCAGTGGAAGCGGGCCTCGCTGGCGCCCCTCTCACGCTCCTGCGGAGAGACCTTTCTCAGCTGGATTTCGCCCGTCTCTGGCGTCTCCCCTTGGCGTGGTCTTTTCTCTAAATTCTGCACGACGTCCCCGATGGATGAACCACTATGCCTCTTAAAATCCTTAGCACTCGGCGATCTCGACAAAGATATCACCGATTTTGTCATGCTCGCCATTTCTTTGGTAATGGTTGTCAAATCTTCAGATTTTGATCGTTTTGTTTCTTGTTTCTTTGGCCTCTTCGGTTTTCTCGGTACTTTAAGTATCTCTTCCCTGCTAACAACAGGAAAGCCATTTGCTTCCATTCTTTGACTAGAAATTTTCTCTTCATCGGCTATATTTCGACCCTGTTCAACTGTAAGCGCTATCGGTTGCCCAATCTCCTCGTAATAATTCTCCTGCTCCGATTCCCTGCGTTTGTCGGCGGCTGAAGGGGCAGGGATCGTATTAGTTAGTGTCTTGACCTCAGTCGTATCTGATATGGACTTTTTTGATTCGATTCTTTTAGGAACAGGTGGAGTATTCTCCATTAGTTGATAATAATTATTATCAATCAACCATTCGGGTGTTTTTGATATCTTACTTATACTATTCTTAGATGCATTCACTGACTCTGATGTCTTTTTTACGTTATTTGGTTCGGTTAAATTTTCACTAGAAGATCCCCAAGACAGGAAGGGCAGTTTTTTCGCTTTTATGTTTTTTTGGTAAATTCCTTTCTTTTTGGGACTTTCTGCTCTTTGTACCTTCTCAGGTTTTGTATCATCTGACACTACGACTTGATCGATATCGTCGTAATAAATTGTGCCCCTTGTTTTTTCAGACTTTTGTACAATAGTTTCAGCTGCAGGATTTGGTTTGAAGAAAATTGGTTGTATTAAAACTGGACTGATGATTATAGGCGATGTTTTGCCATCTGTTAACTCAATATTAGCTTTTAAAATATTAATAGGGGTAATGAATGTTTTAGCTTTATTATTATTTGATTTTTGGATTACGTGTAAACTGGATATTTGGTTATATGACCCAATTGGTTTTGATACCGATTCATGATCTTCGTTCATAGTGTTGATTTTTAAATGATAGCTGACGTCGTCTGAAGGCGCAGTTGCTTCCATTCCATCAATAGATTTCGGTAATTCTTTAACCGCGTTTTGAATGTGTTCTTTTGTGCTCTCGTTCAGTTTATTTTCAGTCTCCGGCATGTTTTGGTTTTTTAAATTATCTTCAATATTTTTTTTTTCTAAAACTATTTTTTTGATATTACTAGGTGAAACCAAATTTGTCTCTTTTATGTTTTCCTCATTACCCAAGATGATATTATTTTGGTCTGTACTTAATTCTAAATACTGTAAGCATGTTTTAGTCGTTGACTTTTTACAATCGCTATTGTTTTTATTATCAGTAACGATTCTATCTATAGCTGCTTTAAAGGTTAATTTTAATTCCTCGTTTACTTTCTTCAAATCTTTTTCTACCTTGTCGTCTGATATAATGTTGAAGGTTTTTTGTTGTAGTGGGTCGATTAACAATTCATTTTGAAAATCTGTCTTTATATCTTTTACTAAAGGTAACACTGAGGTTGCTGCAAAAACAGGTAACTCTTCAGTTTGAGTCCTGTCGACCACTGACTGAGGCAACAAATCAGAATTAATTTCAAGCGTTCCATTTTGTTTTTGTACAATTTTATGATTTTTTTCCAATTCTGATATACTGTTATTATTTTTTTCTACAGGCGATGAAACAAAAACGCTATCAAAGCTATCGGTGTAAAGCGAAATGTCACTAAAGTTATGACTTCCTAAGAACTCTATACTAGTAGCCTCTCTAATATTGTCTTTGAACTTATCATTTGCAATAATGTTATCCATACTAAATGACTTTGGCATACCTTTGTACAATCCTGAAAGATCTCTACTAAAAATACTTTTATTTCTAACCTTTAAATTAATATCTCTCGATAACGACTTAGAAAATAACTTATGACTATTGCTACTCAGATCTACATCGCTTGAAAAATTTAAAGCGCCCTGTCTGCTAAGCTTATTTCTAAGGTCACTTAAGTCCTCAGCGTCTTGCCTCAACAGCTCTTTGGTTTCAAAGGGAGGTAGGGCGTTTTCTGTAGACATAACATTGTTGTTTCTTTCGATGATATCCAGAGAATCATCTTTATTGCTAAAATCATCATTTGTCTCGTCCGTCGTTACGTTTTCGATGTCCAATATAAAGGCTTCCTTTAAATCTTCACCATCGTATGATTTTACGCCTGTGGCACTGTGTTTAAAAAATGCCTGTTCTACTATACTTGCATCTTTCGGCGGAGGATCGGAAACACTATGTACTCTGGACAGATATCGGGTCCTTATACTTCGAAATATATCCTTGGATGAGGAGTCGCTGTGCGAATCGCTGTTATCAGTGTCTTTGAAAAAACGTCTTTCATCGTCAGAACAATTTTGTGCGCTATCTGATGATTCGGATCTGTTAACACCTGTTTTGAGTACATGAAATTATGATTAGACATGTCGTATTACAAATATGTACAAAATACAATTGATGGCGTTCATTTGTTATTTTCTATGATCATGACTGGTTCTGAAGCACTAAACACAAAATTAGTGCAGCATGATTATGCGTTAATACCGCAGAGATGTTTGGTCAGTTTCGTACTTCTTAATCGAGAACATGCAGAATAAGAAAAGAGTAGTAACACTAACTTTTGCTCGCAATAATATAAAAATGTAGCAAAATAGACCAGTTCAAGCCGATAAGTGGTAAATACTCCCTCAAAAAACTCATTCGTAACTACTAGAATCAGTCTAATGTAAAAACGTATCATGCAATCAGCACTAAAGTCCGCTGTACAGGAGCGCGAGGTGAGGTACCTTTGAGCGAGTGCACCTGGTCCTCGAGGGCCCGTATGCGGTCGCGGGCCGCCTTGTTCTCGCCCACCAGGCGCTCCAGCTCGCGCTGCGCCTCCGTCTTGAAGTCGTTCGCCACGCGCACCGTCATCAGCAGGTCGCTCTGGAACTGCTTCCATTCCGCCTCCTGAAAACGACCATTGCCCAAGTAGTAACGGTTTCCTTTGGTCAGTTACTTTTCTAGATTAACACAGAAAATGATAAATCTGGTTAAAATTTTACTTTAATCAGATTTATAATTTACTTTCCATAACACCACTTGCATGTTTTAAAACCAATTTCGTGGCTCGACTTGGAATTGCTTTTTTGTCTAATCGTACCTCGCCGTCTAGTCATTGGTTTCTCCTGTCCTAAACGGGAGATGGGTAAAATTTGTATTATAAACAAGATCCAAAAGGAGAGATACGAAAGGAAAGATACTTTTATATGTTAAGCATTGTCGGTTGTTATGGATTTCTTCATGCCTTGTGATACAAAATAGTAGTCGAACCCTCAACCCTAGAAAGGCCTGAGCGGACGTACGTCGCGGTCCCTGTCGCGCGACAGCTGCGCCAGCCGCGTGCGGGCCTCCTGCAGCTGCCGCTCCAGCTCGGCCGCCCGCCCCAGCGCCTCGCCCGCGCGCGACATCGCCGACAGCTTCTCGTCCGACGCCACTTGCAGCTGCAGAGAGCACAATGAAAGGACTTAGATAGGGTGCATAATGATATTAAAGTGGAGCCCTCGGTGCTCGTTTATTATCATGTTTACATTATAAAATTAGAGGCATACCCTTGACCAAATTTTGCAAGAAGTAATTGAAACGTGGACGTTCCGTTTCATGTTTAGGCTGAGCTTCCCTTCTCCTAACATACTCCTAACCTTGCTAAATGGAAGCCAGAATCATTACTCCTTACTTGAGGATTTACCTCCTCCCTCATATGCTTTCCGCACTGCAGTTCTAAGATGTAGTCAAAAACCCATACATAATCCTTCTTTTTACCCTCTTCCGGGCCCACACCAACAAAATACACATTAATACATGGGTTTAGGTACACGAATAACTACAAGGTATCTTAAACTAAATGGTATCTTAATGACTCTGGCACAACGTAAAATGCCGTGGCAGTCTGAGTCTGGCAGGGCTAGACGCAAGATTGAATCAGTCGTCGTCATGCGAAATCCTTGCCAGATTAGCAAGGTTAGGAGTACGCTAGGAGAAGGGAAGGTAAAATAAATGACGAAGGCTGCATCTTCTCCGTTTGCATAGGAATATGAGATGCAGAAAAAGTTTATGTGAGATAAGGTGGGAAAGACATTGATAGGGATGGAGATTACATAATAATAATAACAGGAAAGAAACAGGGAATAACATGTAACCGCATTAGTATAAAATAAAAAATAGGGAAACATAGTAGAAAACACAATTCACCAGAATGACCGGCTAATCGTGGTCATAATTAAAACAACGTATACAGTAATAGTACAGATTTATATGCCTACTGAAAGCCATGAAGATGACAAAATGAAAGAAATGTGCAACCATCTACATTCAGTGTGAGATGCAGTGAAATAAAAAGACAATTTGATAGAGGAGATTTTAATTCAGTTGTAGGAGAAGGGACAGAGGGAAATTTGGCCTCGGCAATGGAATTTTAAGAGGGGGTAGAATGATGAAATTTTGTAAAGCGTAAAATCTAAAAGATAAAAATATATGTTTCGAAGTCCAAAAGACAAAATGATTTGCATGGAAAATGTCGAAGGATATAGGACGATATAAATTGGATTATACATTAGTAACAGTGAAGTAAAGAAACCAAGTCACTTTATGTAAAACGTTGGCCGGTGCTCACCTTAATACATACCATAATTTATTGAATTAAGAAGTGGGAGAAATTAAGAGACATTTTAAGGTTGTCACCTCAGGAGTGTTCACAACACTGGATTACCAAAGTCATCACTTACTTAATGTTAGAGAGGAGAGAATCAAGAAACCAACTGATGATCATAGCATAAAAGAATACAAAAGACTAACTAACAAAATAATTACTAAATTCTGGGGAAGTAAAGAAACAGAAGTAAGAACACAAATGACACATTTGAAAAAAATATAGTTATATGCAAAAAGGTCAAATAGAAAAAGCATAAAACATAATAAGAGACTTAGATAGTAAACATAGTACAAGTAGCACGGCAATCTGAGATTAAATAGGAAACATTTTCGTTAAGAATAGCGATATATTAGAAAGATGGAAACAGTATATTAAACAACTATATAAAGACCAAGGTTTGTATTCATAAGACGAATATTTAGTAGATGAAGATTTATCCGAGAATATTAAAGGATGAATTTATCTTAGATATGTTAACCATCCAGAACAGAAAACTAGAGGGAGACAATCAGGTACACATTGATATGATACAAATTGCGATCCTATGATGTGAGATTTTTTTATTTAATACAAGAGATATATTTATCAGGACAAGTTCCAGCTTTCAAAACTAGTAAAACAGACTCTTTACCTAAAAAACTAAATGATTTAACATTTTTTTAATTAAACAACTTTGTAGTTACAATTGATATACAATCTTCTATAGGAAGCTGTGTAAATAAAGAATGAATATCAAAACTGACCATAGTTTCATTATCAGTGAGGCATAGGTGTTTTATCTCACTAACAAAATGGTATGAATCTTTTGTGCTAGACAAAATGAGTCTGCAGTTTGTCAACATACTTTAAAAAGGCCCAATCATTACATCACATTTGATAGGCCAAAAATCCTCGCATAAGAACATCGGTTCCTGCCAAGAATGATTCGTGGGGCTATTGAAATTAAGAAACATCCAAATTTCAATAGGGAAGGTGGTTGGGTGTTACCATCTGCTTAGGATCCCATTATAAATAAAATAAATCCAAGAAATAAGCACAACACTCTAAGATCTAAAGATACAATAAGTAGTTACTGCGTAGATCGGACTATAAATTAAAAATTAATATTCATGCTGATTGTATGCAGGATTAACAAGTGACACCAGGACATCAAACATCTTAGTTCTACCCGTGACCATGAACGCTGGAAAGGGTTCGAAACGTCGAGTGATGAAATATAAAAATAAACCGCGATAAAATTCGTAAGGTTGTTTAATTTAAAAATGTCTAATATTCGCGTAAGTCTCAGAAATAAATGTTTTGAAATGTGAGGAGCAAAAACAAAAACATTTGCAACACAATACTAAAATGTTCAGTCATTTGCTGTTAAAATATTTCGATTATAATTATTCCCTTGATACTGCTTTATAAAAACGTGTAAAATTAGAGACGGTTTCAATTGTCACTATTGTTAGAGACGTCTAGGATTACTTGTATGTTAATGCTTCTAATGTATTATTTGACATGATATGAATACCGTAGTATACCTGTATCTGCAGCTCAGAGACGGTCTCCTGCAGCGTGCCGATCTCGCCCTGCAGCGCCGCCTTCTCCTGGCGCAGCTGCTCCAGCTGGAACTCGAGCTCTGAGATCGTCGACTTGGCGTTGTTACGCGACACCTATTCATACCATTTATTTTTTATTTTATTTGTCTAGATATAACACCTCCATTCGTAAACCTGCTAACCCCATTTGTGCCAAAACCATGGAGTTGCTAAACATCTAAAATCTAATGTTTTCACAATTGTTTGAATAATAATCTTTCGAA
Organism: Graphium colonna; assembly: GCA_025505425.1. Taxonomy (NCBI): domain Eukaryota; kingdom Metazoa; phylum Arthropoda; class Insecta; order Lepidoptera; family Papilionidae; genus Graphium; species Graphium colonna. Next base: position 2,212,845 of record JAOCPS010000014.1, read on the forward strand.
AACATTTCAACGTCCTCTGTGGAAAGAATTTAATTGTTTTTTGTATAAAGTTTGAAAAATATGTTATATAACAATATGTACATTATGTAATTGAATTAAAGGCATAGTTTGAGAGCATTTTTTTCAATAAATAAATTAAGCGTGGTAACATTTCCACTAAATATCGGAAATTGCCGTTGCTTTGCGACCAAACTTGTTTCTAAAGCTAATACGTTATACTATTAAGTATATACTACGCATCTATCTAATATTCAATGATGGCGGCCGTTCGCGTCGTGTCCGTTAGGGTGTCCGCGTGTTTCGTAATTAATTATAAAATAATTAATTACGAAACACATACTTTTGATTAAGTTTACTAAGTGGTCAATTTATATATTTTTTTAAAGTTACTTTTATTCGTTATATATGATTTTTCATGTAATGTCCTTATTTATAGAAAGTGATTTGTCAGCCATCCTGTATGTATTTTTCTTATAAATTGCTGTAGTTATTTTATTTTGTGTAGAAAGTAATATATACTTTATTTAAAAAAATATATTTTTATTTATATGTCTGTTTCAAGTATAACCGTGACATTGTAGGTTTTTTAAGATATAAAATAATTTATTAAGGTAATTTTATAATTTTCTATAAGAACTAAATAATATTTGAAATTTGATTATGAGTTGGCGCAGTTGTGAAGGTCTTTTAAGGCATCGCAAGTTGCTGATGTGATTTTCATATGGAATTATGATTTACATGAATGTGAGGGATTTGTTACGTTTGTGTGTAGTAATGCCAATGGCATTAAGCGATTGTTTTTAATTATTTTTGTAAATTTTTAAAATATGCATTGTTAACACGTTAGTTTTTATTATGTGTAAAGTATAACATGATGGTAATCCAAACATATCTATGATACTTTGTGGTGGTAACAAAATTATTGCTGAACGATATTAATGGCATTATATGAGAAGTTGAAATTGGAATAGAAGATATTGGAGTGTCTGTTTTATTGTTAAAATAAGAGTGTTTTTATTTAATGAAATATATATTATAATTATACAACAATTGTAATAAGTGAGAAATTTTCAATCGTTTGTCAGTCCGCCCGTCCGGCTGTCTGCTCGTGTAGGTCGGTTGTTG
>JAOCPS010000014.1:2247192-2260727 GCA_025505425.1 Graphium colonna
ACATCATTATTATCTTAATATGTAATATCCTCGAATATTGAAAGTAACTCACGAGGCAACCTTATAAAGGTTGCCTCGTGAGTTACTTTCAATTTCTCTTGGCATAACGAGACTTTTCCCAACTAACACACACAAGAACTTAACGTGAGACAGGAATTACACAGAGCATAGAAGCAATGTATCGTTGGAGCAACGCTCCGCGGTGTCGTAATCCTTTTCTTTGTTCAGTTTTAGTTAATTAATCGTAGAGGCCGGAAAGTGTTGCAGAAACTGAACAGTTGCAGCGAAATTACACTATAATTCGGTTAACCGCTAACCGTGGAAGGCGGCTGAAGGCGGATCAAGGCCCGCTACATAAATGCCCCCACTCACGCCATGTGCCGGTCAGCCCGATCACGCACAATCTAGATTTTCTTTACAATTATTTGCATCGAAGCCAAACCCGCTATGTATTTTTTTATGGAAAGGAAGACAAACGATCATGTCAGTGGTCAAGTGTATGGCCGGAAAGCGTAATTGTTTTTCAATCCTTTAGTCTTTTATTCGTGGATAAAAGGTAACCGTTAACTACCTGAGTACCCCTGACAATGTGTGTGCAAAGATTACGATAACTGGTTGAAATGTTAAAATGCGAAAGCGTGAAAAATATTTAAACAAACTCACTTTCGCATTTATAACATAAGTTATGGTTCGGAAGTATGGATATTGCGATTTATAAATTAATGTAATATTTAAGCATTTTTAATTGACTTCAGGGAAGGACTGCCATTTTTAAGAATTTTAGGTATGTTCACGCCCATCTCCGTCATTTATTAATCGATTAAAAATATTTGATAGGATATACCTCTGGAACGGCCCCGTTAAAATTTTCCGAAAAATTTGTTCTGTAGTTTGCACTTTTTAGGGGTCTGAAGTCGGTTTTTGTAATTTTATGTGAAGACAATCTTGTGACGTTCTTAAATTCTCTTCTCGGTTTTAACAGACTGTTTGTTGATATACGGAGTTACTGAGTAAGTCGACGTAGATCCTTTACCGGCATGTAGGTCACGTCATTTCTGACCGATTTGACTGTGATATAGCATTTGCCAAACTTAACCATTTTCAAGTTGAAGGACTTTAAAGGTATTTTATAAAAAAAGCCGACATCTTGGCTACTTTCCTGTTTTTATTTTAGTTTTGTATAAATAAGTATATCTAATTTGTTTATTTTTGTTGTTTTATTATTTTTAAAACTTATCTGCAGACAATCAAACTAACTGCGATTTAAAGTAAAAAAATACAATTGGTCATTAGAAATATATTTTTAATTAATTTATGAAATACAGGATCTAGGTTCACTTACTCAGTAACTGAAATGTGTTGAGGGTCATACCAATGTAATATATTGTGCTCAAATATGGTAGATGAATAAACGATTAAAAAGAACTTGTCATTAAACTATAGCAGTCCGCTGTTAGACATGGATCTCTCCCTTTGCACCATCCTCTGTACGATCCTCGGCGTTGTCGTTATAATGATATAATAAAAAAAAAAAACCTTTATTTGTGAAAACATGGATGAACAAAATATGCAGGTGTTATGACAAATAATTGAGGACTCGCATGTTTTACTCCTTAGAGCGTACAGATACTAACTATTGGTATGTCAACTAAAAATTCACATAAATAATAATCAATGACCAAAAAATTAAAAACAAACTAGGATTACAAGACAATTTAAAAGAAAAAGTAATTTCAATTGAAGCATAACAACAACTCAATACATCATCAATGAAATGAACAAAGAATGATATAAAAATAAAAGCAAAACCACGTTAGTTAGTAGCACATGGAATAAGCACTACGAAATATTTAACTAATACGTTTATATTATATACATGAACAAAATCTAAGGTTAAATTAATATACAATGTCAAATAAAAGATTGAAGAAGTATTGTCATTTAGAAATTCATTAATGTTGTAGTAACATTTGTCTATTAATAAAAATCGCAAAATCTTTTTCAATTGAGAGAAATATTTAAATCTTTTAGTTCTTTTGGTATTTTGTTATATACAACTTGAGCCTTATAACATACACTGTTGCACATCCGTGCTATTTTGGAGTTCCCGAGGGGAGACATTTTGTCTCGTGAATATTAAATGAACGAACACAGAGTGACACACGAACTCAAGCGAACCCATTCATCTCTCTCACCGGAGTCAATGACGAGGATAGAATGGGAGAAGTTGTCTCAATCTATGTAAAATTCTCGTAGCACAATGCTAGTTGCCATACCCAGACCGATTTTTATAGAATTTTATATGCACTTATGTTTTAACAACCATGTTAGTACTTTAATTTCTAAATCCCGGTCGATAACTGATCAATTATCATTTCATCAGTATTTGTTATGTCAAAAAACATTTGCCGGGTCAGCTAGTGTCGGTGTAAAAGGGCCATGCCATTTCCTATATGGCATACCGTACCAAGTTGCATCAAGTTCAAAAAAATGTTTTTGGTAACTAGACCCGTTATATTAATTCCTACACAAGTATTTTTTCGTTAAGGAAACCCAAGTTTCGAAGATATTTGATATAATTGAAAAAAATCAGATCATCAAAATAGTTTCTATTTCAATCTACATTTCTGATAGATTCTGTAAAGGTCATCGAGGTAAAGCACAATTTTCATATTACTTCAAATTAAATTCTCGGTTTAAAAATAAATCCATGAATTGTTATTTTATAAAAAATATGGAAATAATACAATTTCCACAATTCCATTACATGTATATTTTCTGACAGCGTTACTGCATAAGTCTGTACAACAAAAATGAGAGAGCGACTTATTACCCTACCGCCCTTTTATATCCATAAAAGCAGCGTCAAAATTATTATATACAGACTTAATAAATAAGTTAAAACATTATAACTATGAACTGTTATTACATACATTACATGAATTATCAAGGTAACGGATAACAATAAAATAGTTTTACAATGTCCGACATGGTGATGCTATAGGTTGTAAACATACTATATATTTTTGATCTCGATGCTTGATTTTTGGTACCACTTTTGGGGATTGTTCTTTGCGTGTGTTCTTTTTGTTGCTCCTTGCGTATTGTGCGCGTACGTTTTGGTTGAACCGATGGCCAGTGACGTCACTGAGGAGCACGTGGGAAAGTGCGCGCGTGGAGGGGGCGTGGCAGGAGGGCAAGTGAGGGCGCTCTCGCTCCACAACGCCTCGTTCCAATCAAACCTATGTTCAAAGGAAAACAAAATATCTGCTGGTTACGTGTGACTGACTTCTGCTTAGTGTGACAATGTAAAAGGAGCTGTCTAATTTTGTATGGGTGCTGGTTTTTCATTCTGATGATACATTTTACAATGTGGAAACATAAAGGTGTCAAGAAATAGCGGAACAAGACAAATTGAATTGATAACATATTTTTACCACAAACGCTGGCATCGGAGGGGGTTTCTTCACTTCTAATGTTTAACCACAATTAAGATCATCTTTAGCTGATTTCGTTAATGCATGGATCATTATATTACTATCAGTTTTTTAAACTATTGTTATAGCTATAATTGATCTATTTCTTCATTAATAAAAAAAAATGTTTATCTTGTTAATTTACTGTTCGAATAAAAAAAACTTCAACTAACTACACCTTTAACGTTTTATAAGTGTCCGAGTGAAAGAGAAGTAGAGATATTTTGAATTTGAGTGTCAAGGGAATCGTCACACTTCAAGTTGTCGGCGGATGTCAATTTATTTTTCATCGGCAACAAATTTTCAACAACGACAACGTTTTCTTGTCCTGATGTCATTTATTTTAACTGTCAGATGGCTGGGCTCAACAGTATTCTATTTATTGTAAATTTATTTCGACGAAATTATTATTTAACCAAGTAGCACGTGGGCTTTACGAACGCTTAACCGCTCTACGTACTTTGAAATTTAGTAAGAGCTTGTGTAGTAAGCCTACATTCATTGCTACGTTTTATTTTGTTACATATGTGAAAAGTGTGAGCATTTTTTTTAATCGGAAGGAAGACAAATCAGCAGACGGTTTATCTGGTGGTAGGCGATCCCGTCGCCGATAGACACAAGGAATGGAGAAATTCGAATCGAATTTCTTGGAAATTGGACAGAATAGGTTTATTGGATAGGAAGGGGTTGGGTTTAAGGATTTGGAGGGGACAGGAATAGGAAAAGAAAAGGGTGGACATGGCCATCCGGCAACCCCAAAAGTCATGCATACTTTACTTTAAACCGACTTTTTTGTTTCGAATTCTTCATATTTTAACTTTGAGAAAAATGTTTTTTTTGTAAATATTTTATGGTTAAAATAAGTAAACGAGTTGGAGAATTATTTGGACACATCGAATGTTGCAATCTAAGATACACGCAGCGCCGGAATCTGCATAACTAATCATCAACGACGAAAAAACACGAGCCAAAGGCAGTACACGGTAGACGGATGTACGTTTCCGTGAGCAGTTTTGGCATTCAGACATTTGGCCTCTTCAAAATAGAAACAAATAATTCTCGCCTTCGATTTACAAATAAAGTTTTTAGATTTGGTGCCTATGAGTGAAGCAACTCTTGCTCAGAGATCTAAACACAAGTCACTACATTTATATTAAACTGGCGACAAGAGGGCTGGTTCTTTTGTCGCCCAAAGGTTAAGAATATAAGTAGCGTTCTTGGCACCATGCCGCGGGGAGAAGGATTATTTGATTATCGTAGAAGTGGGTTAGTTCTATTGCTTTGTAAATAATCTTTGCCTTAAGACGATATAGATTAGTTCTGTTGATTCCAGACAATAATGAGATGCCTAATGTTGGGAATTTAGCATTAAATGTTTACTAAACTATTATAAGAGAATCATTTATTCAAAATTACAACAATAGACTTCAAACGCTTTTAAAAGTGTACTTTCGAAATATATCTTAAAAACAAACTACTGATCCGATTTTTTTTTAAAAAAATGTGGGACACATTTTTTGTCATCAAATAAATAAAAATATTTTTTCATATCAGTTCATAAGTTGTCGAGATATGTGCGAAGATTTCTATATTTTGTTATTTTTATTTAAAAAAAAAATCTAACGAAAGAACCGATTTTTTAAAAAAATATGAGACTATCTATTAAGAATTCTCTATCATATAAAAAAAATATATTTTCGAAATTGGTTCGTAAATGACGGAGATACGGACGGAGACGAGCAAAAATACATCAAATCCATTTTGTTATTTTGATTTATAAGACAAACTACTGAATTGATATTCGTGAAAACTTTATAGGGGCATTCCGGAAGAATATATAATATATAATAGTCTATAAATGGCGGAGATATGCGCGAACGTACATAAAAAAATCATAAACATTCGAATTGAGAACCTTCCTCCTTTTTTAAAGTCTGTTAAAAAGTTAGGAATATGAAAATAGAAATTGGTGAGGAGGAAGAGGCCCCGCGTTTTGAGTATCTCCGTTCTACGATTACAGGTGGGGCCGCGCCTGGGCGGTTTCACCCACAAAAACTTGTTCTAGTTTCGAGCTATTATTGAATCTGGTTTTCTGCTCACTCCTCCCAACTCGTTCCTAAGTGCAAATTGATCTTATCATCATGTCTTTTTATTGTTATATTAAAATTGTCAGAAATGCTCATCAAATATGAGCAGACGGTTCACATGATGGTAAGTGATCCCGTCGCCCATTGAGACACGCAATATCAGGAGAGTCGCGAGTGCGTTGTCAACCTGGGAAATTGGATAGAATAGGTTTATTGGATAGGATGGGGTTGGGATTGAGGATTTGGAGGAGAAACAGAAAAGGGTAGACACGGCCATCCGGTATCCTCGAAAGTATTGTGTACTTAATTATATGCTGACTTTATAAAGGCTTTATTATTAAATGTTGGTTTATTAAAAAGTTTTATTATGTGTGTAGGAAGTAGACAAAAGCAAAAAGTAGTTATCAGATGTTATATTTTAACATCATTAAGATGGATACGTTGGAAGATTATTGCATTTCTATGTTAAACATTTTAGCGACATTTATGACAGTTTAGGAAAAAAACGGACGACATTTTTCTATATTGGCTTTATTGACATAAAACTGAACTCCAAAAGTCACATATTAAAGGTGATTATTTTTTTAAAGTATCAAGTAATATTCGTCGATGTCACTTATTTCATTTACATAATGCAATATTCATGAATTCTATTGCCTATTCAAAAGATAGTAGTTGAAGAAACAGCTATAAATTCCTGATGTATCAACAAAAACGTTGAAAGGAGGTTATTAGCATTAGAAATTGTTCTCATGCATTTAGTTTTTTAACATCTTTGCTATGTAGACAGAATTAAAAAAGAAAGGGCATTAGTGAATCAAGATAAACGTTTCCGGCGCTTTCTTTAAATTTCACTCTCCCAAAGCAAACCTGGCAAGTTTCCTTCTTTGCGGTTGGAAATAATATGTGTTATATATAAAAGTAAAGTAAAGTAACAGCCAATTTTTTCTAACTATCCCACATCTGGTTAAGGCCTCTTCTAGAACGAGGGTATAGGGCATAGTCCACCACGCAGCCCCAGTGCGATTCGGTGAACTTCACACATCTTAGACATATTATTTCATAGATATGCAGTTTTCCTCACAATGATTTCTTTCACGGAAGAGCACGTGATAATTCAGCATTTTAAATTGCAATTAGAAAATCTGGGATTGAACTCAGGTTTGCTTCAAGTAAACATAATTGAAGGCGAGTGTCCGGACACTGAGCTACCACGACTCATATAAAATGTGTTGTATATAAAAGTTATTTATTCAAGTGCCTCAGTGGTCTAGTGATGTAGGCCCTTGCCATACAAACCGGAGGTCGTGGGTTCGAATTTCGCGGGCGGGCCTTCACTGTGTCATTGTTTTGTACTTGGATTAAGGTTATATGCACTGATAAGCCGATTGCATAGAATAAAAAAAGTTTGAGCTTGCCGATGTGAAGCATCGAAATTATTTTGTGCAAGTAATAGGCATTAATGTACACATTATGACAGGAACTAAATTTACGATAAAAATTGACAATATTACGAGTTTTCTTTATAAAATTATTATAATTTATTTGACAAACATTTATTTTCTTATATTTTTACAAATTATATAAAGAAAATTTTAATTAAAAAATAACATAATCAAGATATCTAATAAATACAGCGTGCATTGTTGTTCCATATCTTGCAGTACATTCTCTTGGATTGTTGTTAATTTCCAGTTGAAATTCTTATTGGAGGAACGAAATTAATGCCATTAATTATTTTTTTTGCAAAATTAACGTTGAAATTATTCTTTTCCTTTTTTCCTTTATCGGTTTTGAAAAATGTATAAACCTCCCCGACTATACCAAAATAATCTCTCATGTAAGAATCAAATATTATTATTTTTTCTTAGGTGAAATGGACGACAATTATAATTAATTCATTTCCACCTTCTAATTTCATGTGTGAAGCACATATATCACGAATTGTGTTTGAGAAACATGGACTTCTGAAGCATTTTGAACTGATAGATGCATGTTATATGTTGTAATATGTGAAGTATTGTTGTTTCAATAAATGGCAACTCCTGTGGCTCTAGCATCTTGTCGCTTAGATCTAGCTATAGAATGAAAGTTAGGCAAGTCAACGGATTCATCCGCAGGAATTCAATGTTTCAGTCACCAATAAAAAGTTACAATTTTGACAAATAGAACCTTCTAAATCAGTGGCATGTTTTTGAAGCTTTGGCCATTTAAAGCCCTTGCAATGAGTAGTCTGGTAAGTCTCTTTAAAGATAATCTTTTAACTTCTTACTGTAAACTTACAATTGATGGATCGAGTCTTTTTCCATGATAAAATCTTAAATCGTCCTTACTGTTACATATAAACAACCTTCAATACTTTTTACTCGTGTTAAAGCTACCTTAGGTGAAGGAATACAATGACTTTTACTGTATTGATAGACCACCTTGTCTTGTGTTGTATGTATTTCTTTGATACATAGAACATCTAAATAAAAAAAGATTCCTTTTTTCCCCACAATCGTTTTACTATTATTAAGGAGTATATTTGCACTTCGACGTACAATAGGCACAGCACTTTCATAAATATATGTGATATATTATGTTCCGCAACGAAGACAGCGTTTTTTCTCCTAGTCATCATTCCAGTTTTTTTTTGGAAAATTTGGGTTAAAACTTCCCCTTATTTTATCACATAAATATAATGACAATTGAATACCGAGTGCTCTCCTTTAATATCGTAGTTGACTCACAAATCTTCGCACTTGGAATTTAATCGAGAAGTTCATACGTGTTTACAAAACTATCTAGAAGAGCAGCGCGCTGAATTATTTTTAATGAGTTATGAGCCTGCCCAGGAACGGGATAGTTGATATGCCTTCGGGGAGGCTTATGTCCACCACGGGACTGCAATATGCTGTTTGTTGTTATATGAGTCTGTATACTCATTTTGGGTGCTTGACATTTGAAATAGCAAATTCATAATCTGTATTCAATAATTAGATTGAATTTCCATTCTTCTATTTCATCATACCGTCATACTACGGACCAAAAAAATAATTGTATATTCTATGATTGTTTTGATTATTCGTCTGTTATACAACGTATATTAATACTCGTTGCAACCTGCGGCTTTACTAACTGAATTTTAAGAATTGATTTCTTTGGCCATATTAGATCTTTTGTCCAGAGCCCTTTTTGTCGTTTGTTCGTGATGGTGTATAAGTTAGTTTTCGTCGGCGTGGTGTTGCAGGCAGCAGGAGCTGTTCTCGGTGTTGAAGGCGTACTCGGTGCTGAACCCGAAGGTGGGGTACTTCCAGGCGCAGGCGCCGGTGGCGGCGTTCCTGCTGATGCACATGCCGGCCGTGCAGGCGTTCTGGTGCCTGGTGAGCATCAGCGACAAGTACCTGAGCGGCTACTACAACCCGGGGCTGGAGGTGCTGCAGCGCGACGGCGCCATGCTGCACGCGCTGCTGCGCCGCACCGCGCCCGCTGTGCACCGCCACCTGCTGCGCCACAAGGTGGAGCCCGTGCTCTACGCCACCGAGTGGTTCCTGTGCGCGCTCACGCGCACGCTGCCCTGGGACAGCCTGCTGCGCGTCTGGGACTGCTTCCTCTGCGAGGGCGTCAAGGTACCACGACCTCGACGAACAACGACTGGCAGATAGATGACGTTTAGTGATTATATAATGTAATAGATACATATATAAATCTCCTATTTTAAACTAAAAATAACAAAGATAATAAAAAAATATATAAATAAAAATTATAAATTAAAAAGAAATCAAAGTACAGTGCATTAACCTATACAACGCGCAGTCAGCATATTTACTATGCTATTCAACTAAGAATTAAAAAGATCATGTACATATTTATGACTACAGTGTAGGTTTTTTAAACGCCACCATTTCTCACCATTCTCGCGCAACAATTTTAATAGATTTGAAAAAAGGAGAAGTCTCTCAATTTTATTGTTTCGATTTTTTGGGCATGTTTGCGCATTCTCCGACATTGATGAACAAATTTATTTTTTTTAATCTGTATAATCAATCAGTGGGATTGAGCGAAATCTGCGAATTAGAAAATTTTCACTAAAATGTCCGGAAATACCGCTGGCGACAATTCATTCCAAGTAAGTCGCACGTGGCACGAAATCACGTCGGAATCGCATGGTTGTGGACTGCCAACTATCAATGTGGTGTCAATGGTATTACATGATTTGTCTCATCGTATAATGCAACAACCTTAACAGCAGGCAATAATTCCAAAAAAATTTAGGAAAACTCTCCGTGGTAAATACAGTAGAGGTGACAGAAATCCGTGACAAGGTATCAAGCCGACTGGAAAGAGCTGGGTCGTCAACAATTCCAGGGGCTCGACATGAATGCGGTCAGCTTATTCAGGAGGCTGAAGTTAGCCCTCGACGCGACGAGGTCCCGGGAATACACCGGGCCCGGCTCCGGTAGGGTCACTACTTTCAGCATGCCCTCACGAAAGTCTTCGTACAGCGAATATGACTGCAGCACATGGTTTCGGTCTTCTCTATTCATTCTGCATTCACACATTCTTTTATAGCCTAGCCGTTTCCGGAAGCAACAGTATCCGGTAAGCACCTGTCAAGTTTCAAAGTCCGGAGTGACCCAGGTTGCCTTAAGCTGGTCAGCGACCTTCGGAAATGATATGAGAACAAACCCACCACCTTTCCATGGCCCCGTCAATGTCTTGGTTATGTAGGCCGAATCGCGGTAGGGAGCACCCGGTCTGGCCTACAGGATCCGAGTGCACCTTTTTTGACTCCCTACAAGTTATTTATTTCTTTGTCCTTTGCCTCTGGTCAACTCTCCCTTTCTTATTGGGCTTGACGATACACAAACGACTCACTGGCTGCCAGGTGTTGGGATGCGTTCGGCTCGTTCTGTCACTGGTGCCGCGCGTGCGCAATTTTCTAATGAGATGAAAACAAACCCACCACCTTCTCATGGCCCCGCCAACCTCTCGGTTATGTGGGCTGAATCGCGGGAGGGTGCACACGGTCTGGCCTATAGGCAACGAGTGCACCTTTCTTGACTCCCTACAAGTTATTTATATCTCTTTCCTTTGTCCCTATGTCAACTCTCCCTTTCTTAGGCTTGACTACACGAAATAGGCGACTCGCTGTCTTCGGACGTCGCAAAGCTGTCCGCGTTTCTCCTTCGGTGCCAGGCGTGTACGAACCTTTTTAAGAGTCCAAAGTTTTCCTTCGAGGAGACAAGATCCTGGTAATATACCGGGCCCGGCTCCGATCGGGTCACACCATTCAACATACAACGGACACAACCACAGCACGTGATGCCGATCTTCTGCACCCCGTCCGCAGTCACACATGTTGTCATCGTCTAGACGCATTTCGCACTGCCGTTTCCGGAAAGAACTGTGTCCGGTGAGCACTTGCGATCTCTGATAGTATGGAGCGACCCAAGTTGGCTTGAGGCGCTCAGCCACATAGAAATATAGAAGAAGATCATTTATTCGCGATTCCGACTTCTTGCCATTCTCGCATTCCAGGTTTCTTGCCATTCTCGCTCTATTTCCAACCTTATGGCCTTTTTGCGCCTACTCATCTCTGGATCTGGTAAGTTTCTACATTCGCTCTCACTTTTGCCTGCCCTAATAATCTCGAGGTCGGCCGGGAGCATCCCGGCCAGCACCGGTACAGCTGGCGTACTGACTGACCGAGAGGCCTTGGTCAGCAGCACCAGTGGGCCCTGCTGGCCCCTGAGTAAGGCCGACCGCACGACGTACGTCCTTGCCCGTTCCCACCAGCACGCCGAAGCGTACGTCAGTGAGGATACGAACGTCCCTACGTATAGTATCCGCAATGCGTGTTACCTGACTCCCCAAGTCGAGGCCGATACCCTAGACATTTTGCCAAAACAATTCAGCCCTAAGAGTGTTTTTCGCATGTTCAGCGAAAGACAAAAGATGAGAACAGTATTCCATTAGAGGGTGAATTTGGGCTTTATATAACTGCTTAATATGGGATGGTTGGAAATAATGCCTCGTTTTCCTGAAAACGCCAATCTTTTCAGAAGCTAATTTGGCTCTACCTTCGAAATGACTGTGGAAATGGACGTCACTCAATATTTCAACGCCAATAATTCCGATCTATGGTGTGGCATTAAGGAAGTTTTTACGAACTAAGGAGATACAAAAAAACGTTTTCTTATTAGCGGGAACCGCGCAAAGTTATGTCTTCCACGGGTTAAATTAGACTAAATTTAGATGACCCCAATTCGAGATTTTTATAAGTAAAGTCTCAACTTCACAGACAAGGTCGTTCCATCGACAACGACCTTAACGCTCCGGTCTGTAAGGAAGCTGGTTATCCATTCAGATAAATTCTCAGGAAGACGATGTTATATTGAAAAGGAGTGCACTGGGCCATATCCGATCGAAGGCTTCGCTACGTCCAAATTAACTGCTATTGCCTCCCTTTTGCTGTCGATCATTTCTGTGAAAAGCTGTAAACAGATGTTATGCTCGAACACCTCAGACCAAAACTAAACCTGTATTATTGATCAGCTGGTGATCCTCAAGGTACTTGAGGAGTTGGCTGTTAATGAGTGATTCCATCATTTTTAAGCACAAGGAGGTAATCTCCCCTTTTTTTTGGGATCCGGTGTACCGTTAAAGCCGTTTTCCCAAGATGACGGAAGGATCTAGGGAGAAGAGTGATTTGCGCACCGCAATAAAGTGTAAACGGATTTTTCGTATTGTGTGCTCACACCGCTGAATGGTCAGTGGCGTTTCTCCCCCGTCATCCAAATATGAGTTTGACGCATAAAGAGTGCACAGAAGATCGGGTTCTTCACGATGGGGGAAGCGAAACATTCCCACTTTGCAAAGATGGTAGCGATGACGTACAGAAATTTTCTTGAAAGCGCTTAGGTCTTACAGTGCAAAGCAAGTCTGCCTTCAGGGGAAGGATGCTAAGAAGAATCGCATCCCATCTCAATCTGCTGACCTATAGTGTCATACACGGCCTGTGTCATACACGGCCTGTGTCATAAAACCTCCATACAGCAATAGGCATGTGATAGGCATCTCACTCCAGACTAAACAATGGTCGAAGGACGTTAGAGAAGTATCGACGGAGATCTTATAATCAAACGGGTGAGTGTTCAGCAGAAGGTTCAAAGTGAAGGTGTATGATTCAACATATGTGGAATCCGCGTAGGAAAATAACCACATAAGTCAGATCATATGCTAAGGCAAAGTCGTAAACAGATCTCCCAGCATAATCGGTGGTACGTGAACCGAGCCATTCGGCATGGTGGGTTTTGAATTATCTAAGTACCACGATTTCTGCGGAGGGATTCTGCTGCAGCACGGAGTCCGTAGCCATTTGAACATGGTCAATTAGTCCGTGTGTTTCGGTCCCATTGTTTTGGGGCCTGTACTGGTATGCGTAAATACGAGGGCGGTCATCGCAGTTAATGCGGAGTAATAACGTGGACTGGTTCTTCAAGCCCGCTGAGACGCCGAGAATAGATATCGTCCCTGACGTATACATACACTCGAGCTCGGGCTACAAATGAGTGTAAAAGCTTGTACTTCCGTTAAGTAAGGTGATGTCTTCCAGAGGGGATATCTGGATGTCGGTAAAAAAGAACAACGCTTTGTCGCCAGTAATAATAATGTAATATACGACATTTGACTTTGTATGTAACGTCATGATGTCACAGAAGTCTACAGCAAGGGTAGTAGGGGGTGACGGAAGATGCGCAAAAATATGAACTTAAGTATATCATACCATGGAAACCAAACTGAGAAAGTCGATCACACAAAATTTTTAGGCTTGACAATTGACACCAAATTAACATGGAATTACCAATCGGACATAGTGAGCAACAAATTAAGTACAGCAGCCTACATTTTATGGAAATTTTCTCGTGTATTAAGTATAGAATCATTATTAAGCGCTTATTACGCCTACGCAGAAACACATATTAGA
>JAOCPS010000014.1:2260827-2274679 GCA_025505425.1 Graphium colonna
CAATATTTACTTTCTATATTTTACGGCTTGTACTACTTTCCATACTAGACGAACTATTTTGCATTGGGGCTCGTAGTACATATGTACATTTCATCATACAGCGATGATGATGGCGTGATGACGTCGTCTCGCCATGTATCGCCATGACAACATATCAATAATATTTTTAATTACAATTTAAAGTAGAGAAAATTTAAAAGTAGAGGTAAGAAAAGCAGACTTTTGCATTGTTCAGAATTCGTGGAGCGAACCACGTTCCTCTAATTAGAACCGGAGGTAGAAAGAAATAAAGTTATGAAAGCAAACATAAAATTATGTAGAAATACGCATTTGCGTAAATCTATTGGACAGTAATATTTAAACAATTTCCGGTATCGCCTAATGACAATCTATGCATCAATACTGATTCCTTTTTTAATTACTTTTAATTAAAAAAGGATTAAACAAATAGGTTGGAAAAATCGGTCGTACGAATCCGTATCATTAATTATTTTGATATAAAGATACTTAACATTTACTTCCACTGGGCATAATTATTATACGCTTTCATTTTTTTAAGATCACGTGCATGCAAATATCAATTTATAATGCGATTATTTATGCTCTTTGTTTGGTTCGTTCGCTGTTTATTGGAACTGTAATAAATATCATCAATATTTTTAAAAATAATGTTTGCTGTCTAGCGAGAATTATTTACGTTGTATATACAGTACGTTTAATTAACATTATTTTACAAGACGATATTATAGGGATTGATTTTGATAGTCTATAATTGCAAGTACGATGTAAAACTCGAGTATTCAATTCTATTAGACCATTTTATTTACAATATTCCGTGAAAAAACCCCCTTACAGTCTGCAAGCAAATATGTGAGCGCACGCAAAGCATGAAAAACACCTACTTCCCTTCCCACACTGCTTGTGCTTGCGTTCTCGTACACGATCATGCAAACAAAACCACCACCAAGCACTAATGTTAGCATGCAGAATTCCACACCAGCAAGCTGGTTGTTACCCTCACACTTGACCCACGTTTCGCCCCTACACCGGAGTATCCTCAGGATGTTTCCTCTGCAGCAGTGTGGGAAGGGAGGGCGGTGCTTTACGCATGCTTACGCGTGCGCTCACATATTTGCTTGCAGGTTGTAAGGGTTTTTTTTCGCGGAATATTGCTAATAAAATGGTCTAATAGAATTGTATACCATGGACTTCCGCAAAGTAACGCCTGATTCTACTAACTATGTAAAACTCGAGTTCAGAAACTATTACGCTTTGGCGTATTGATAATGTTTGCGACAATAGTGATAGTTGTCATAAGATATTGTCACTGTCATCGCGTGCATCGGCATTTAACAATTAGGAATATCGAATGATGACATTTTGATGTTCATTCATTTCATTCATTCAGTGTTGTTCGTCTTGGCAGTTATTTCAGTACCCACTGTATTGGCTTGGCACGGTTGCCGTCGCCGCCGTACCAATCGGGCGTGGAACATTTGAAGTGCTAGCTTGACAAATGTCGGTGCACTCTGTTTCTCCTTCACTAAGATTGTTTATTTTTTAATCGAGGGGCCGAATTGGCTGTTATGTTATTCCGGCACGACAAAAGATAAACAAAATATATACCGTAATTTTCTTAAATGTATCACTTTTAAGAATAAATTGTAACAATAACAAGATTGGTGATCTGTACAATTTTGTAGAGTTACACTGGTTGATGGTATCTCATTGCATTGTGTGAGGAACCGCTATCAACCACAAATTCTGTATCAAATTAAGTATTTCCAGGCAGCGGTTCTCTTCAATCTTTTCAATCTTCTCTGCTCTGTGACGAACTTTCCATTTTACAAAAAAGTTATTTGAAGCCACGAAATGGCCTTCGTATATTATGTTATGGCCGATTCTTTGTATTTATATTATTATAAATAGTTTTTACTGCACACCCGTAGACATCTGTCATAAGTAGACACTTAATAACCAATACGAGGAGATCTGCGAATCGCGAGAATTTCGCGTCGCTTACTTTTGTTCGATATTATTTATTTTATTTTATTTAAAATTTATTGCAAATACCCTCTGTACTCATAACTTACGAGTACAGAAGGTATTTGCAATAAAGAACATACGTTTAGGATATACGTTTACGAGTCGTAAGTACATACGTTTAGGCATTCTCTATCATTCAACCATGGATGGTATAATGACAATGATTCAACATTTGTATATCGTTGTACTTTTATTAATGTAGTTATTCTAATTTATTCATATTTTCGTTTTGATATTTTTGAAATAATTAGGAGGTTTGAACGTATTAAATCCTTAATGTCAGATTATTATTTTTTTCAATTACAGCATCAAACTATTCATGGGCAAAATTTTACAAAATAAAACAACATTATTTACTAATATGAGTGCAAATGCAAATAACAGATTGTTAAACATTATTTGACTTTACCAACATACCGCAAGGGAAAATTTGAACTAATATGATGAGAGTACTACCATTTTCAGCTGTTACGAGAAGCAATATACTTTAGTGAAACGGTCTTGTTAATACTAAATACGGAAAAGATGCTTCAAGAGTTTAAAAGCAATATTCTAAACTTTACTTTCCTTTTTTCTTTGTTATTACAAAAGTTTGGTTATTACAAAATTTATGATAAAAAAATAATTTATTATTATATTCACAAACTGCAAAAGCGACTTCAAACACCTCAAAAGTAACCGTTTGTGAAACAAATTTTATAGTAATTTTAATTTAAAAAATAAACTATTAGAATAAATGAAATTATGTAGGACTACCGCCTAATTATATCTTTTCAAATAAAAGAATAATTTTAAAAGTCGGTTCATAGCTAGCTGAGATATCATACATACAAAAAACATACAGTCCAATTGAGAAACACCTCCTTTTTTGAAGTTTTTTGAAAACATGGAGGTACCTGAGGAAGAAGTGAAATTTCTGGTTGGCTTATACCCAACGAAATGTTCAAATAGCATACTATTAAATCATTGGAATATTTGAATACTGAAAATTAAAATATTCATTGCGATGGTTGACAGTTGTATAAAATGTTTGTCGGGCGAACGGTGAAAGGCGAATAAAACGCTGAAGGAATAAATGTAGCAGTAGTCTAGAGTAACTAGCATTAATGCATTCGACGGCACAAGACAAATCTTTCCGGTGTATTTCGTCGCATTCATTTTATTGTAATTATATTATATATGTCTTCAATAGCACTAATATGAGGGTTGTGGAAGAATGTTAGATGTGCAAAGAAAAATAGTTTAAAAGACAAAACAAATTTGTTTCCTTTCGTAAGTAAGCACAGAAGATTGTGACCTTTTGACCTTTGCTGAACTTTAAGGTAGAAGATTATGCTTTTTGTATTCTATACAATAAACAACGGTGTTGAATAACCGATTTATATTTGCGCATTTTAAATAAATAAAGATGATATACTAATTTTTGACAAGAAAATACGAAGCGTGCAAGAGAGAATCAAGTTTCCTTTTCATATTATTTTTTGCACAATTTATAATTGCTTTGCGCTGCGTGCGTTTTTTTTATGGAAATTAAGACACGAGCAGACGGTTCACCTGATGGTAAGCGATCCCGTCGCCCATAGACACTCGCAACATTGAGTCGCGAGTGCGTTGTCAACCTACGAAATTGGATAGAATAATTATATTGGATAGGATGGGTAGGGATTAAGGATTTGGAAGGGAAAGGAGTGGGAAAATAAGGGTAGACATATCCACCCGGGATCCTCAAAAGTCATGCATACTTTATTTTATGCCGACTTTATAAAAAAGTTGTATTTGCTATAGCAATGTTAACATTGATATAACTGTTACTTATTTCATTTAATTCAAGCCTTCTGGCTGAGTTTTTCTGATAACAAAACAACACCTTTTTTGATATAACATCTGATAATGGATACCCACAAGACCAGATATGTTTCCAATTATTTATTTATATCTGTACAAAGTAGTACAACGGCGGACTAAATGCCAATGGCATTGTCTCCCAGCAAATGATTAGGAGGTTTAGAGAATATTGGGTGGATGTACTGATCAAAAATATTTTCATGAAGAGAATAAAAAATCATCCAAGTTAAATACTTCTTCTTCTTCTACTTACATAATAATACACAAATATACATCCGTATATATGCCTACATATCACACCTATAATATATACACATAACACATATAAAAATAACTATATATACACATAAATATATGTGTACTTCGCATGTACTTGTAACTAATATCTAATAAGTTTTGCCTCAGTTTATTTCAGCAGATAGTCGCGAACTTTACTTATAACATAGTGCGGCTTTTAGCCATCCTGACCTCTAGAGATAGATTATTCCACAATCGAACAGATTGTATTAAAAAAGGGGAGTAAAGTCATTAAAAGAGGATTGAGTAAAGTCAGAACGGTGAAGGGGACATTGAAGAAGACGGCTGTGCGTTGAGCGAAGGTTTTCGTTAGTGACTTCGCTAAGGTACTGAAAGCGAGCGAATTGTCTAGTACGTGGGCCAGCGGGCTAGCTTAGAAAGCAGAAGAGACAAAAAATATATAAAACTTAAATACCTGCAATAGGATTTATGCCTTCGTTGATTGTTTTACGAGCAATATACAAATTTTGATTAAACAAACTCTAAAGTTTTTTGTCTGATGCATTTCTTTAGTGCTTTCCAATATATGTAGGAAAGGTAAGGTAAAAGTAATGTAAATATTTCTTACGTTAAATAAACGCTAAGATTAAAACCCAATTTGTATGTAGTGTAAACCCTTAATTATTACTAAAAGTTATTTATAGGAGGATGGCGTGAAACATCCCAAATCCAAACAGCAGCAAACAACTTTATCAACCCATACTTTATGGAGCCTGTGTAAATTACGGTGCAATAAAGGTATTTACGTCTTATCTGGCAAATCTTTTGTTTAAACTGTGATTTTATACTGCATAAATCCAGAAGTTAATCCTTTGCATAACAAAATCGGGTATAAGAACGGCCCACTGCCCACTAGACGGCCAATCGGAACAAAACTTGTACCCAAATGAGTTTCAATCGATAATAGCTACGTTTTCTTTTTCTTTATAAATGTCTGTTATTCGTGGGTTGAAATTTTGATTTGAATGCTGTAGTCAAAAATGCTTCGAGCAGCATCTTTCATCCGCACTTATGGCCAGGTAAAATACTTTATTGAGTAAAAATTTATTATATTCTATTTGCCTGCTACTAAGTACCTTAATAATAATGATTTTGTATCGTATTAAAGCGAAATTAAATTGAACTTTTATTTATGTTCCTCTTTATTTTTTATATTTAGTTTTACTTATTATTTATGTTATCATTAGATGTTTTATCAATCTCCTCATTTTTTTGATATTCCTTTGAATTTTCAAATCTTGCAATTGTTCGTGCGCACAGAATGCAGAAGGATATTTACAAAGTTTTTCTTTCTTCACATTCTATTATATGTCTTTACTTTAAATTTCTTATGGTTCTACCTATTTTTAAATTTTCACCAATATAATAATTTAAGAAACTTTTCGTATCATAAACAATCCCAGCCCAATGTTCTAAGAAAAGTGAAATAAATTCTATAAACTTAAAGTTTTTTTTTGCATAATAAGTAATATAGCTGCGATTTTTAATGTGTTTTTTAAAACTTCACGTTACTATTTACTCTATTAAAGCAAATGTTTTATTATTCATTAAAAATATTGTTTTTCATCAAATTTGTTCAATTTAATTATTAAGCTTATAAAATATTTGGATGTCAAATTTTATCTAAATCAATTCATACGCTAATTGAGTAACGTAAGAACTTTTACATTTTTATATGTCAATGATATCCTATATGCTATTGCTGAATATCATCGAAATCTAATGAGTCGTTTTTGCGTGAAGGGTAACAAACATCCATTCTTACTTCCATTCAGTCCACAGACTTTTCTATTTTTAATATTACTACATTACATAATCGCTGATCGTTAGTTTAGCGGAAATTTTAAAATTGGTAAACAAGCTTTTTTTCTGTGTTAAAACGCCAAAGATTGGACAGGTTTGGTTCACTCTTTGAATCGTTTCTTCAATGGTATGCGTCAGTTTCTACGTGATAGCTTTGTTGCCATAATCTTCCACCAGTTCCTCTTATTCTCTACCATATGAAAATCATCATATACCGGTATGTCCACAGCCTCCCTCATTTGACCGATCTAATGTTTTAGGTAACGTTATGCAATCTTTTAGAATCCTACCTGAAACGACAATTTTTTTCAGATCAGTTTTGCTTTTACTAGTGATATGACCGAAAAAGTCAAGTAAGTGATGGCAGGTAGGTGGTTGGGAATTGCGGAACTGAAATTCCTTCTATGTTGTCCTAGGCTGAGTCTAGAATATGTTAAACATGCGTCTCCAACATTGCAATTCATAGGCGTCTGTAGATTTGCGATCAGCAGTCTTGACTCCGTAGAGAGATGGAAAAGATGACTGTGCGTGATACACTTTTTTGTCCGCATCGGGATGTTTATGTCATTCCAAATTATTCGACGTAAAATCGGTACGTTGAAAAACGCTACAACATAGATTGAATATATATAATAGATTGTAGATTTGTTAACTTTATGCCACTGATGTTTATTCTACTATTTGGGTCGGCAAAGGCCATTCTTACTATATATTTCCATAGATGTTAAAAGGTACTGGTGACAGGATACAACCTTGGCGCACACCCCTCTTGAAAGTGAAATGCGATGTTACACCATTTACTCCCACCTTGGGCGGACTATTACTATAAATAGAATTCGGCAAATAAATGAAATATTTGATACGCCAAATTTTGTAAGTATTGTCCATATACCCTTATTCCGTCCTTTGTTACTATTATTTTAAAGTGAAACGATAAAGAATAAATAAATAAATACTCTTCCAACCAACGTTATAAAAAGCTCGCTATGGTCCACAGAACGAAGTATTACAAATTGTCTTTATGAACCCTGTTTGTTTCTATGAAATCTGTCAAGTGTGCCTCCAAAAAATGAATATGCTGTTTGGCTGTTAGATCTTTAACTACCTATGTTTTTTTGCTTGAACTTCTTTGAGAGAAACTGGACATTCTTGAGTTAATCAGCCGTTTGAACTAGCGAGGGCTTTTTCTCTATATCAACACTGATGCTTACTATAAAGTTGTGGGTAAGGGTGGGACAAGATTTCAAGTTGAATCCGAAATCCAGGTATTTCTGTTTTTATCATGACTGATTATTTTTAATATCAACTAAAGATTTGATGATAGGTCTTTTAAATTGCTGCCACATATCGTTGGGTGTTAAAAGGCAAATGACTTAGTTGCTCTAGGTTTGGTTAAATAAAAGAAATTATATTAAGTTAATCTTTCTAACACGTAACATCTTGAAAACCGTTTTCTAAGATAAAAATCCAGGGTTAAGGATTATTTTGGTTTATTACCCAATAAGTCGGTCTCTAATCTTCGGAACATATCATCTTCGGAATTTATTCTTTGTTTTTTAATGAAATATGTTACTAATTATGCTATTAAAAAAGAGCCTGTCAACTAAATGTTAACATTTACTATGCTGATATGTGCCTAAATATTTTCATACATAGATATCTATGTAATGTTTTACATGAGATATGTAATTTTTCTTGCTATTCAATCAGTCAGTTTTGCCGTATAGTTTCAATTAACTTCAGCCCTTAGAGTATTGACATAAACATAAATAGATAAAACTTGTAAGCTTCGGCTCTATTTTTTGGTTCGCCGTTCTGCACTTTTTTTGTAATTTGGATAAAATACCAAGAAAAAAGCCATACACCAGTATCCTCTTCTTTTTCTTATATATGTCATTTCTCATATATAAAATGAATTGCTGTTTGTGAGTCTTGCTAAATCTCAAGAACGATTTTACCAACTTGTATTATGTATAAAAAAAATCAGGAAAAGCGGGATAAGTCAACAGCCAATTCGAATATTATTTTTGGTATGAAAATCTTCCCATAGTCGCGATATCAACATGACGTGAGATAAAATTTGATATTTTTTCTTTTTTTATGAGAAGGATGACTAAAGAGCAGACTGTACATGATGTTAAGTGATCCCGTCGCCATACCATCCGAAGAATTGCGTGTTCGTTGTCAGCCTGGAAATTCGGATAAAATATTGGATGGGACGGTTCAGGAACATAATAAGGATTCGGAAAAGGAAAGAGTAGGGTGAATTTAGCTATCCGGCAACCCAAAAAGTCAGGAATACTTTGTTTTATGCCGACGACTCTGTGACATATTTCCATAACAACAGAAAAACAAATATTAAATCCAATATTGCTATTTTACGTAGAAGGATTTAGTGGGCACTTCCACGCCGGTGATACAGTGTTTTATATAAAAATTAATAGCTGTTCGTAAGTCCCGCTAAAACTTACAATAGGCTCGATCGATTTACCTATTTTTTTATGTTTAAGGTTAGTTTTTGTAAAAGGAAATTCAAAAATCGATATTTTTAAATTTGTCGATCGATTTGGATTTTTGATCACCAATTCAAATTTTATTTTAGGAATAAAAATCTTTTTTCTCTTCTTCTATAATATGTTTTCATAACAACAGCAAATATTTTACACAAGTGATACCGTTCCTGTATCAATATAATAATACTTGAAGTTGTTAAACGATGTTAAATCTAGCTTTAATTTATTCTCGAAAAAAATTAAATCATAAATATTGTGCAACGTTATCAATTGTTTGGGCCTCGGTTATGTAATCAATCAATCGTAAAAAGAAGAAACGAAAAGTCATAATGCAAAAAATATAATAAGCCTTTTGCTCGGTTCCTGGCGCTCGGGTGGATGGAATCCTGTAACCCCGTTATTCTTTTTACTTCGTTCACTTTGCGGATCTTCACCTCGATGGTTTTTTGCTCTTTGTTTAGTATAAATAGACGCTCCAGGCCGGTTGCGACTATGGGCATCACCAGGCATATTAATCGTTTGTAGATGAAAAACCCGTTCTATTGCGAATAGATATGAGTACTTTTTGTACGTGTGTAGACTACCTTCACTTTTGTTTATAATATTAAACTTGTAATCTATGCATATAAATACAGTCATAAAACATACTAACGAATTTCTGTTCTATTGAACAACGATGATAAGTATCCGTACTAAAGACGTCTAGTATTTGTACTACCTATTAGTTTATACCTATTTTACGGTGGGCATTAACCAGCCTTATATTTAATCGTTTCATTAAACCCTAAGCAAAAAAGGTAACGGTACCGTCTCGCCGATGATTATATTGACTCTTTTAATTATTCGGACTCTAAATATGCAATAAGAGCGTAATTGTTGTGGGCGCGGGGCGCGGCGGGGCCTCCGGGCGGCGGCCGCGCGCGCGCAGGCGGCCAGCGCCGCCACCAGCAGGTGCTTGAGCCGCAGCAGCGCCACCTCGCGTTCGAACGTGCGCGCCCGCAGCTCGGGCTCCGCGCTCTGCGGCGGCTCCCAGCTCGCGATCACCTTCAGGTCGCGGTTGTCCCTGCGAACGGGCGGCGCGTGAGTCGGGCTTCGACACGTCAGGTAGGATCACTCTCCCTGTCAGACGGGTCACTCACGTGAAATGCGGGGGCAGCGGTGCGGGCGGGTCGGGCGTGGGCGCGGGCGTGGCCTGCAGCGCCAGCAGCGCCCGCTCGCGCGCCGCCAGCGCCGCCCATGCGCACGCCTCCAGCCGCCCGTGCCACGCCTTCAGCTCCACCAGCTTCTCGAACGTGCCGTACTTGTACGCGTACGTCAGATGCTCCACGCTCTGCGGGACATCAAAAGCATATAGGCTCGCACATCTCCATCGGCGATCGAGCGGCGGATGACTAGACTCACGTCCTTGGCGTGGTGGCGGTAGAAGGCGTGGGCGTCGTTGAGCCTCGCGGGCGCCAGGCGGGGCGCGCAAGCGGGCAGGCGCGCCGCGTGCAGCCAGCTCAGCGCCGTCAGCTGCACGTGCTTCGCCTCCAGCCGCGAGAAGGCGCTGTCCGCCGCCTCGCCCGCGCCTGCGCACAACGACCACACCGCACACTACATAAGGGAAAGCGTTCACACGAAAGGACGTGGAGAGCGCAGGGCGACTTCTCACCGAGCACGTGGTAGAGCGCGAGCAGCAGCAGCTTCACGTGCAGATTGGCCGGCGAGTGGTGCAGCGCCAACTCCAACAGAGACAGCGCCTCCACGAGGGGCGCCGCCTCCCCCTGCTGCATCGCTGCAAAGCAACGAACGAAAGTCAGTGTACTTCAGAGACTGGTAATGGCCGGCAAATACGAGATGCTCCAGAATTACGTATCCACAACGTAAACTTTCTAATCCTCTATAATACCTTCCATTAGGAAATAATACAAGAGTATTTCTATAAAAGAGTAATATAATATGATGTTGCAATGAACTGTTGACAAAGATGACTAATATTTTACGAGGAAATTGATGTTTAAAATAGTCATCGATTTCGTGATTCGGAAATGGAATAGAACGCTCGGTTACCGGCATGGAAGTAGTGGTGCGCGGCGAGCGTGGCGTAGCCGTCGGCGGCGCACGCCTCGGTGGCGGAGGCGCTCGCCAGCCCCGAGCGCAGGCAGCGCGCGTACTGCGCGCCCAACGCACGCGCCCGCCGCGCCCACTCCGCACCCTCGGCCGCCTCCGCCGCCTCCGCCGGGGAGCACACGCGCCACGCGCACATGCACGAGATGTGCCGCTGGATGTCCGCCGCCTGCCACAAACGTGAGTGATCGCACATGGACGGACGATACACGGTGACTGGTGAGTCGCTAATGATATTAGACGAAAGCACTCGGTACTCGGTTCATCATATTTATGTAATAACATGAAGCCTGGTGGCTCGGCTCGGCGCCTGAACATCTACGCGATGTCGTCCTTGGACCCCCTCCCCCTCGTCTCCTTCCGACCACGACGTGTCCGCTCGGATGAACATGAATTACGTAATTAATTTTTTAACTTTAGGTTATAGAAAATAAATCGATATTTATATATGGTTCAATCTAAATAATTTAAACAAAACAATTTACTTTATCACACCAGAAGAATTTGTTTAATGTTATTATTCCTATCATTGTTATGTTTTTAAACATATTTATTATTTAAATAATAAAATAAACATGGTACTTACATTGTCAGGCTCACTGTTTTCATCATATCCTAAACATGTAAGAAAGTCTCTACAATGTTCTTCCCTCTCTTTTTGTGGTATCATGGATAGATATGGTTTAATATCAGATATAGAACACGATTTGTTTGCAAAGACTCTAAGATACTGAACACATAAAGCCATCCCACTACCGAGAAGGGCTGTGGGATCTCCTCCTTCTGAGAGCCTTTTCCAAAGCTCCAGTCTTGCCAAGTACGGACCCCTCAAAGTACGTCCTGAAGATATGCTTTCCACTAATAGACAAATGAATTCATGACACTTCTCAGCTGTGTCATCCACTGAATTGTTACTATTCTCCGTAGCGGGATCCGATCCTTTCATTAACTCAAATACTGAGTCAAAGTATGGCATATAATAATCCCAACGATCCTGGTTGTCCCATAACAAATCTTTGCACAGTAAATTCAATCTTCTCCACTGGCCTAGTTTTTTCAAATATGGTATGCTTGCTTGTGCCATAGACCCTGGCACTAGTTGTGAGTATAATGGCCCTTCTATAAATTTAAGAATCTCTTCCCATTTCTCCTGAAGCTCAAGTATCATAATGTATAGTCGGGCTTCCTGTTCAGCTTCCATTTTGTTTTCTGTTATGAAATTGTCTACCATTCGCTGAGCTAAAGTTAAGAGTATACCTTTCTTAGCAACATCGTCTGTTGATTTTGCCTGAAACGTAAAATTTATTTAATAACTATTCATAAAACCTTATTAGAACAACACAGAGTTATAAAACATTATTGTAACTATTGTTTAAGATAGTCAATGCTGCCAAAATATTCATATCATCAGTAACCAAAAGAAATGAAAATGAAATAAAGACTAGAATTTACACAACTGTTACAAAAATTTAAGCAAAGACGCATACTTATTTATTTTTTTTTAAAATCTTGATCTCAATGTGCATTGATTTTCTTTATACAGTGTGAAATTTTTTAATACCACCTGGAGTAAAAGTATTCAAAATAAAATATGTATGTATTAAGTAAAAATGTTTTATCCTTCTCACTGAACTTCCGTTAATTTAATATATCATGATCTTAGAGGAATTTGATCCTTATAAGTGACTCTATCAATGAATGCCATAAAAATACGGAATTTTAGCCTGTTCCATTACTGAGCGGTGCATGGGTATTTTAAAAAATATTATGATGCGATTTTGTTTCTTTCAAAAGTTTAGAAATATATTCTTTCAGAGAATTTTGCTAATTCCATATTACTTTCCCTCCAGGTGGCTTTAAAAAATTTCACCTACATATGATTCAATTTCATTGTTAAACAGGTAAAACTGTTTTAAGTGACAGGTGTAAGAACATTTCTTGCTTTTTGTTGAATAATATCTTAAAAATATTTAGAACTGGTTTTTTATGCTAAATTTACATTCATATAAAATGACAAAGCTAAAGAGTTTATTTGTTAAATTGCATGCATATAATGTTTATATATGGGGATCTAAGTAATTACTTTTAATAAAATTTACTGCCAAACAAACCTGTAGTACAATACTCATGACAGCCCAAAAGTAGTAGGGGTTCTTAGGTGCCAACTTGTAAAGGGCCATAGCAGCACGCTGCTGCGAGCGGTGATCGGCCACTCGCACATAGGACATGAACAGGTGTGAGTGCAGCTCCTCACTGCCAGGTTCTGACTTCACTGCTGCTTCATATAGGGCACATACTTTATGTACTGTAAAAGACCATAAATGACTTCTTTAGTATATTTTTACATTATTTCATAAGGTATTGGAGCAAATTATGATAAGGTAAGTTTATATTAGTATTGCACTGAAACTGGAGAATCATAAGTCTGATTGGGAAAATGATAAGTCTACATATATAAATATAGGTAATTGTTAACAATACTGACATATAAATTTTTGCTTGTAAATTTTAACCGATAAAGAACATAGGTAGATGAATTAAAATTGTTGGGAAATCCACAGATATCTGATAGAGAAAATAAATTTGTAATTTTTAGGAAGCATCACCATCACTGACATGTGAACACTAACACATTATAAACTCTAGTATATTTTCTCAAAAACTAATACAAAGTCCCAAATTTGCTTTATATGTATCATATGAATTATTATTATCTATTGAATAAAATCTTTGGCATGCAAAATTTCGACAGGACTGGTTATTACACAATTACTGAAATATGATATAAAACAAAGTAATAAATGATAATATATTAATTAATAAAAAACAAAATAAACATCATATAGCAATATATGTGCTGGAAAAAATTAATTGTTAATAGTAATTTAATTGTGCCAAACGAGAAATATGACAATGAAAATATATTTAGAAAACAATTTATATCAAGGATATAAAAGATAAAGTTAAAAAATAAATATTACATGAATAAAAAAATATCTTACATTGTTGAGATTCACGGTAGAAAATTGTCATTGCTTGAAGTGTGGTGTCATCGCTAGGCTTTTCTTCAGCGAGTGCGTCTAACACTGTTTGTGCTTCGGATTTTTTTCCTAACCTTAAAAGCGCTAGAGCTTTTAAAGCTCGTGCTGCTTGAAGTGTTGGACTTTTCTTTAATACTTTCTCCGCTTCCTGCAACGCTTTCTTATTCACTCCATTGTCTAACCAGTATGTAATCCCAAAAA